>JADBJO010003576.1:302600-320100 GCA_016801955.1 Conus betulinus | reverse complement strand
GTGGACTGTAAAGCGTTTAGGGCTTGGATTATAACCGAGGATATCCGCTATATAGCTACTACTACTAGTACTTCTACTGCTACTACTACAACTGTTACTGCTACTGCTATCACTACTACTACTACTTCTACCACAACTGCTGCTGCTAGTACTACTACTACTACTACTACTACTACTACTACCACAACAACAACAACAATACATCTAGATTCTGTAGAGATAGGAGGGGAGTTGGGCATTGTTATGTCCAGAGCCTAATGATGGCAACTTGCTTGGCTCGATGCAACTGTGCAGCGTATCTGTTCGAAATCGTCAACCAGAAGGAACCGGGGTATTTGCAAATCAGGGTCGTTTCATGAACAATGTAGAATCTGGTAAACTGAATGTTGAGAGGCTTAAGCGCTCTTAACCCCTGATTCCTGTAGACTAGAATGGCCCGACACAAAAGTATGTTCGGAGATTTAGCGTCTTGTTTGCTTGTGAATCAGAGGGGAAACATCCATAGAGATATTTAAAAAAGTAAACGAGCAGAGGAGCTTTTAGGAGACCACAGACTTTTGCCGTTGTCAGACGGATCCTGGATTATTCCCTCGATCCGGATCTACATCGAAATACTGTGGCTTCGGTCTCGGGCACTCGTGCCGTCTTTCCACCCAGCGTCGTCCACCCAGTTGTCGTTGAAATCGATTCAGTAGTTCCTGTGTTCTCTGGCTGACAGAGAGACAAGCCAACAGACCGCGGGTGGTGATATAACTTCCCTGGCGTAGTCAACAAAGACGGGGTTTGAAAGCAGCAGAAGGTGATGTGTCAGTGCTTTTGTGAGTTAGAATGAGCACCATATTTTTTTCGTGCGTTTAGTTCAGGTCTCTCTACCTGTAAAACGCCAATAGTCTGTTAAATGATTGCTGCGAGATCTCACCGTGTAATGAGTGTGACAGAAAGCATGGTATGAAATCATAAACAAGAAGAGTTCGTGGAACTGTTATATATATATTTTTGAATTTTACAAATAAGGTCCTCCTCAAAAGATGATGGGTAGGGAAGGACTGTCGGTAATTTTTGATCAAACATTATCTTCTTTTCCCCCGACAATCGATGGGCAGAAATCATAAGACCACTCTTTGCATGTGGAAAAAGAAAACGTTACAACATACAATAAACAGAACATGGGTTTATCATATATATTAGCAAAGATGACCTCTACAATCCGACAGGAAAACGTTGACAGACCTTCAAACAGTGAGTTATTGGAGGATCTGTGGGGGGGGGGGGTCCCTAACCCGTTCCCGTGGAACTGTCCGAAGCCAAGTGCTTGAGGGTTCCACAAAGGAAGGCTGTTGCTATGGTGCCCTTCTCGTGTTCCCCACGTCTCCATCAGCAGCCAACCTCTGCAGTCGGGATTCCCTAATGGCCACCCTGGATTTTATTGGCCGGGACATACGATTTGCTCCTGGGAGATGGGGCAAATTGAGTGGTGTGTTAGCCGGCCCGTTCCTTCGGGGTCGGGTTTTCCGTTAGGACCTTTGTCAGCTGTCTTGTGAGGCGCTAAGGAGCTGTGCGGGGCTACTTTACTTCCGTTGATCTGTCTCTCCACCGCAAGGCTGGTCTGTCTTGAGAGAGACAGGAGTGTACAAGTCGAGTGAGGAACAGAGAGCGAGGGAATGAAATAGCGCGCGTGCGTATTTGCCTTCGAGGGTACAACCGCTAATATTTAACGAGTATACATTCTTTATGAATTTTCTTATTCTCTTTCTTCCTGTTATTTTTTAGTCATATTATTTCAATACCGTTTAAACAGGCAAGCAGGCAATGGTTTTTTGCCATTGTCGACCAAGAATTGAAAAATGGAATTGACTTTCACAGTTTGTTAAAGAAACTGCCAAATTTCTATTAATATGTATATATGAAAATAATAATGTTATCTATCTATCTATCTATCTATCTATCTATCTATCTATCTATCTATCTATCTATCTATCTATCTATCTATCTATCTATCTATGTCATTGTTAGGAAAAAAAAGGAAAAACAAGTTGGTGAACAACTTTGTTTGGTAACACGTTTATCGCTTTACAGAGAAAGATCACAAACAAATTTTTGTCAGCTGTTTTCCTCTTTCAGAATAGTTCTGTTTGATGGGTGCTGTATGATGCTACTTCGCGTACAAAAAACAAACAAACAAAAAAAAAAAACCTTAGGCAAAAGACATTGCGTTCCAAATATAATATCGATTTTGATTTTTTTTTTCCAGATTGATACTTTTCAGGATTGTATACTACGACTGCCTTTGATGCTTTTCAGGATTGTACACTAAGACCGCCTTTGTGCATCTGTGTGCGTGTGTGCATGTTTGTGTGCGTTCCAGCTTGGGCGCCCATACGTCTCTGAGCTTTGTAGGTGCAGCCGTCAGCAGATGACATTGACGTGTTTCAGTTTGGTCATTCTCTGAATTTGCTTAGTTCCATAGACAGACTAGCTTGTCAGTCATAATAACAAACCGCAGGTCAGGCTTCGATGGTACATCGCTCGTATACATCGCCGACTTTGCTCATAACTTCTTTTGTACCTCCCGCTGCGTTTCGATGGATTGTCGCTTAGTTAATAATTATAGTCTTGGGTAGTGTTGAATAGTCAGGAAGAAACATAAAAAAGATGGAAGAGGAATGAAAATAAGTGTTATGATTATTGATGCTAGGCATTCATTGCTGCTTACTGATAACTGATTGTAGTACCGTTCGTTCTCGTTTTGCCTTATAACCACATAAAAATGTTGATATTATTGATGCATTGTAGTTGTCTAATTATTGTCCTTAGCAGTTTGTTGTATGTTATTATTATTATTTTTTTCTTTACAAAAGGAATCCATATCTGTGTGTGTTGACTCCCTTCTTCTTTGTAATCTTTACTCTTGTTTGTTGTTTCAATCGTTTCTCTCTCTCTCTCTCTCTCTCTCTCTCTCTCTCTCTCTCTCTCTCTCTCTCTCTCTCTCTCTCTCTCTCTATAAAAGTCATCAACGCCTTAAACTATAATGGATGAACGTTTTAATGTTATGAAGATATGTGTGTTTTTAAAAGTTTTGTAAGTCTTAGTCGCTAGTTTGTTAAAAGATTTGTAAGTCTTAGTCGCTAGCCATACTTAGTCCCTTAACGGGGCAAGGGCCGGATGAAAAAACTTGATTTTAAAAGTACTTTACTGTTTGTTTATTATTTTGATGTACATACATTGTTCACATTAAAAAAAATTCAAACCAACAGTGTGTCTGTCTATTCCTCTGGCCACTTCTCTGTGATCGCTTCCTTTGGTCATTGTATATTTCAGCAGTTCCTTTTTTTTAATATGAAATAATCTGATAGCTTCTAATCACGTGGTTTTAGAGCGTTGAGTTCTCATCTTTTTAAAGACGGACTTTAAGAAACATTTCTCTCACAGGTTTTTTTAAAAGTCTATGAAAATATACTTTTTTTTGCATTGTGGTGTATTCAAGATCACACGTGCACAACAACGAAACAATATATGTTCTTGTGCGTTAATGTTCCCGGATTCTTCTTCTTCTTCTTCTTCTTCTTCTTCTTTATTATCATATTATAATCATTGCTAGTCATAGTATTATTACTAGTATTTGCGTTATTGATATTACAGCTGCCATCGTTGTGTTATCATCGTCAAGATCATCATGATCATGATCATGATGATGATCATCATCATCACCACCATCATCATCATAACTATTATTACTACTATTATCGTTATCATCATCATCATCATTGCTATCATGATTATTATCATTATTGCTGTCCAGTGTTCTGTGTCCTCCAAGCGGCATTACTCCCACGCCTGTCATTCAGGCTCCTTCCTACACAGCTACACCCAAAATCGTGTGTCGCTGCCTCAGCACGGGCGATCAACATGCATCAGTCCCCCTAGCGGAGGCGACACCGCACGGCTGCTGCGTCTCTTTGTTGGATTTCAGTGATTCCTGTTCCAGTCCTATATAGTGAGACCTCCACTCATTAAGACCCCCTGCTGACGACGATAACTGTTTTGTGGCGGAGGCAGCGTGAGCGAGCATCTCTCCCAGAGGGGAGACTGTCGCCATAGCCAGACAACGACAATTCCCTTGGACATACCTAAAAAATGAAAAAAAAGAAACTTCGTCTGCAATGGTATGAGAGAGAAGAGAGAGAGAGAGAGAGAGAGAGAGAGAGAGAGACGCACGCATGTAGGTAATATGCTTACTTTATGCAGCGGCCCTTTGTGAAAGTAAAGAGAGAGAGAGAGAGAGAGAGAGAGAGAGAGAGAGAGAGAGAGAGAGAGAGAGAGGAGAGAGAGTTCATTGAAAAAGAAAGCAGGGCATCAAGAGCTACAACATTTGAGACTTGTTCGAAAAGATAAGATATGTAAGAGTGAGAATAATGAAGATGAAGCCTCGGAGTCCATTCGACTCTGAGACCACAAGACATGGCCCTACTCTGCAATGTTAGCCTATTGAAAAAGCAAATGATACCTTTGACTGAGCCGTGGGGTCCTTTTCAGTCTCACACTGCACGACAGAGCTGTCTTTACCCTGCGCTGCAATTCGTCATATAGCCTTTATCAGGCAGGCCTGAATGCTGTTTGTGTAAGGAATTTTTTTTCGATATTAAGAGACGCACACATGAAGTGGATCTAACTCGATTGTGTCAGTGTGGCTGGTTTCCAGGCTTCTCATTCAGCCCATAACGCATCCACCAACTCTGGGAAAGGTTCACTCAACCTGATGCAAAACCCCAGTAAGATTGCTAGTCCTGCACACCGATTTGTCTTTGCTGTACCCAGTCGTTCACATGGACGCAGGATGCTCTTTCAATGTGTCATTACGGTTGAGTACGAACATGAAGCAGCGTCTAGCCCCATATAATGTATGAGCGCGAGGTGGTGCTAGTCTACCGTTGCAGACTTTGGTTCAGCCGAGCGACCTCTGTTGAGAGTGTTCTCAAACCCGCTGTGAGATGACTGCAGCGTGATGCATGCAAAAATGACATGGCGTCCGACGTGTTGCAATACATAAGCGCCGGTACTAGTCCTGGGAATGAATGGACGTAGACTTCACCATGCGCCCAGACAGAGATTACGCTAGGGCAAGAGTGATAAACACCAAACAATAGAAAACATGGCAGGAGAGAGAGAGAGAGAGAGAGAGAGAGAGAGAGAGAGAGAGAGAGAGAGAGAGAGAGAGAGAGAGACAGATAGAGGGAGGTAGAGGGAGAGAGGGAGGGAAAACGGACGAGGGGAGCAGAGGGGGGGCAGGGGGAGAGGGGGAGGGGGGGGGGGTATTGACTGAAGAGAGAGAAGAAGACTTCAGTGGAAAATCTTGGTCCAGGTCCGTGCGGTGCAGGGCCCGGCTCATGACGTCAATACGTGGCTTCTCTTCCATCTTTTGCGGCAACAGGCGAATCACAGCTCGCCTCCCGGAGGAGAGTGGGGAAAGTTGGAAGGAAACTGGAACTTCCGAGTTTTTTTTTTTTTTTCGGCGTCTTTTCTTTTTCCGGCTTTTTTTTTTTTTTGTTTCTTTTTTTTTTTTTTTTTTTTTTTTTTTTTTGGGGTGCTTTTTTTTTTTGGTCTGCTTTCCTTGAGTAAAGATCGGAAAGAAAGGCTTTGTGGGGAACCATTCATCTACACGTGGGGTGAGGAGTGTGATGAAGCTGTTGGGGATGGTATGAGGGGTGTTTAAGTGTGTGTGAAGTTGTGTGTGTGTGTGTATGTGCGTGCGTGCGTGTGCGTGCGTGCGTGCGTGCGTGCGTGCGTGTGCGCGTGTGTGTGTGTGTGTGTGTGTGTGTGTGTGTGTGTGTGTGTGTGTGTGTGTGAGAGAGAGAGAGAGAGAGAGAGAGAGAGAGAGAGAGAAGAGAGTGCGTGCATGTGTGTGTGTGCGTGCTTGTGTGCGTGTGCGTGCGTGCGTGCGCGCGTGTGTGTGTGTGTGTGTGTGTGTGTGTGTGTGTGTGTGTGTGTGTGTGTGTGTGAGAGAGAGAGAGAGAGAGAGAGAGAGAGAGAGAGAGGAGAGAGAGAGAGAGAGAGAGAGAGAGAGCGCGTGCGTATGAATGGGTCAGTGGGCAGGGTCAGGGCAGTGGGCAGGGTCAGGGCAGTGGGCAGGGTCAGGGCAGTGGACAGTGGACAGGGTCAGGGCAGTGGACAGTGAACAGGGTCAGGGCAGTGGGCAGGATCAGGGGCAGTGGACAGGGTCAGGGCAGTGGGCAGGGTCAGGGCAGTGGACAGTGGACAGGGTCAGGGCAGGCAGTGGACAGGATTAGGGCAGGGGGCAGTGGGCAGGGTCAGGGCAGTGGGCAGGGTCAGGGCAGTGGGCAGGATTAGGGCAGTGTGGACAGGGTCAGGGCAGTGGGCAGTGGACAGGGTCAGGGCAGTGGGCAGGGTGGGCAGGGTCAGGGCAGTGGGCAGGGTCAGGGCAGTGGACAGGGTCAGGGCAGTGGCAGGGTCAGGGCAGTGGGCAGGGTCAGGGCAGTGGACAGGGTCAGGGCAGTGGGCAGTGGACAGGGCAGTAGGGCAGTGGACAGGGTCAGGGCAGTGGGACAGGGTCAGGGCAGTGGGCAGGGTCAGGGCAGTGGACAGGATTAGGGCAGTGGACAGGGTCAGGGCAGGGCAGGGCAGGGTCAGGGCAGTGGGCAGGGTCAGGGCAGTGGGCAGGGTCAGGGCAGTGGACAGGATCAGGCAGGGCAGTCAGGGCAGTGGGCAGATTCAGGGCAGTGGGCAGGGTCAGGGCAGTGGGCAGGGTCAGGGCAGTGGGCAGGGTCAGGGCAGTGGGCAGGGTCAGGGCAGTGGGCAGGGTCAGGGCAGTGGGCAGGGTCAGGGCAGTGGGCAGGATTAGGGCAGTGGTGGGCAGGGTCAGGGCAGTGGGCAGGGCAGGAGTAAGGCAGGGGGCAGGGTCAGGGCAGTGGACAGGGTCAGGGCAGTGGGCAGGGTCAGGGCAGTGGACAGGGTCAGGGCAGTGGGCAGGGTCAGGGTGGGCAGGCAGGGCAGTGGACAGGCAGTGGGCAGGTCAGGGCAGGGCAGGGGATCAGGGCAGTGGGCAGGGTGGGGCAGGGGACAGGGGGCAGTGGGCAGGGTCAGGGCAGTGGGCAGGGTCAGGGCAGTGGGGCAGGGTCAGGGCAGTGGACAGGGTCAGGGCAGTAGGGCAGTGGACAGGGTCAGGGCAGTGGGCAGGGTCAGGGCAGTGGACAGGATCAGGGCAGGGCAGGCAGGGCAGGGCAGGGTCAGGGCAGTGGTCAGGGCAGTGGGCAGGGTCAGGGCAGTGGACAGGGTCAGGGCAGTGGGCAGGGTCAGGGCAGTGGGCAGGGTCAGGGCAGTGGGCAGGGTCAGGGCAGTGGGCAGGGTCAGGGCAGTGGGCAGGGTCAGGGCAGGGGTCAGTGGACAGGGTCAGGGCAGTGGGCAGGGTCAGGCAGTGGGCAGTGGGCAGGGTCAGGGCAGGGGGGGGTCAGGTGGGCAGGGTCAGGGCAGTGGACAGGGTCAGGGCAGTGGGCAGGGTCAGGGCAGTGGACAGGGGGCAGGGCAGGGTGGGTGGGCAGGGTCAGGGCAGTGGGCAGGGTCAGGGCAGTGGGCAGGGTCAGGGCAGTGGGCAGGATTAGGGGCAGTGGGCAGGGTCAGGGCAGTGGACAGGGCAGGGACAGGGCAGTGGGGGCAGGGTCAGGGCAGTGGGCAGGGTCAGGGCAGTGGGCAGGGTCAGGCAGTGGGCAGGGTCAGGGCAGTGGGCAGGGTCAGGGCAGTGGACAGGGTCAGGGGCAGTGGGCAGGGTCAGGGCAGTGGGCAGGGTCAGGGCAGGGCAGTGGACAGGGCAGGGGCAGGGTTAGGGCAGTGGGCAGGGTCAGGGCAGTGGACAGGGCAGTGGGCAGGGGTAGGGCAGTGGGCAGGGTCAGGGCAGTGGACAGGGCAGTGGGCAGGGTCAGGGCAGGGTCAGGGCAGTGGGCAGGGTCAGGGCAGTGGGCAGGTCAGGGCAGTGGGCAGTGGACAGGGCAGTGGGCAGGGTCAGGGCAGTGGACAGGGTCAGGGCAGTGGGCAGGGTCAGGGCAGTGGACATGGTCAGGGCAGTGGGCAGGGTCAGGGCAGTGGGCAGGGTCAGGGCAGTGGGCAGGGTCAGGGCAGTGGACAGGGTCAGGGCAGTGGGCAGGGTCAGGGCAGTGGGCAGGGTCAGGGCAGTGGGCAGGGTCAGGCAGTGGGCAGGGTCAGGGCAGTGGGCAGGGTCAGGGCAGTGGACAGGGGTCAGGGCAGTGGGCAGGGGTCAGGGCAGTCAGGGCAGTGGACAGGGTCAGGGCAGTGGACAGGGTCAGGGCAGTGGACAGGGTCAGGGCAGTGGGCAGGGTCAGGGCAGTGGGCAGGGTCAGGGCAGTGGGCAGGGTCAGGGCAGTGGGCAGGGTCAGGGCAGTGGACAGGGTCAGGGCAGTGGACAGGGTCAGGGCAGTCAGGGCAGTGGACAGGGTCAGGGCAGTGGACAGGGTCAGGGCAGTGGACAGGGTCAGGGCAGTACAGTGGCAGTGGACAGGGTCAGGGCAGTGGGCAGGTCAGGGCAGTGGACAGGGTCAGGGCAGTACAGTGGACAGGGTCAGGGGCAGTGGGCAGGGTCAGGGCAGTACAGTGGGCAGGGGGCAGGGCAGTGGACAGGGTCAGGGCAGTGGGACAGGGTCAGGGCAGTGTGGACAGGGTCAGGGCAGTGGACAGGGTCAGGGCAGTGGGCAGGGTCAGGGCAGTGGACAGGGTCAGGGCAGTACAGTGGACAGGGTCAGGGCAGTGGACAGGGTCAGGGCAGTGGGCAGGGTCAGGGCAGTGGGTACAGTGGACAGGGTCAGGGCAGTGGACAGGGTCAGGGCAGTGGGCAGGGTCAGGGCAGGGGCAGGGGCAGGGCAGTGGACAGGGCAGTGGACAGGGTCAGGGCAGTGGGCAGGGTCAGGGCAGTGGGCAGGTCAGGGCAGTGGGGCAGTGGTCACAGGGTCAGGGCAGTGGGCAGGGGACAGGGCAGTGGGCAGGGTCAGGGCAGTGGGCAGGGTCAGGGCAGTGGCAGGTGGGCAGGGGCAGGGCAGTGGGCAGTGGACAGGGTCAGGCAGTGGGCAGGGTCAGGGCAGTGGGCAGGGTCAGGGCAGTGGACAGGGTCAGGGCAGTGGCAGGGTCAGGGCAGTGGGCAGGGTCAGGGCAGTGGACAGTGGGGCAGTGGACAGGGTTAGGGCAGTGGGCAGGGTCAGGGCAGTGGGCAGGGTCAGGGCAGTGGGCAGGGTCAGGGCAGTGGGGCAGGGCAGGGGGGCAGGGTCAGGGCAGTGGGCAGGGTCAGGGCAGGCAGGGGCAGGGTCAGGGCAGTGGGCAGGGTCAGGGCAGTGGGCAGGGTCAGGGCAGTGGACAGTGGGCAGGGGTCAGGGCAGTGGGCAGTGGGCAGTGGACAGGGCCAGGGCAGTGGACAGGGTCAGGGCAGTGGACAGTGGACAGGGCAGGTTAGGGCAGTGGGCAGGGTCAGGGCAGTGGGTGGACAGGGTCAGGGCAGTGGACAGGGTCAGGGCAGTGGACAGGGTCAGGGTCAGGGCAGTGGGCAGGGTCAGGGCAGTGGGCAGGGTCAGGGCAGTGGACAGGGTCAGGTCAGTGGGAGTGGACAGGGTCAGGGCAGTGGACAGGGTCAGGGTCAGGGCAGTGGGCAGGGTCAGGGCAGTGGGCACAGGGTCAGGGCAGGGCAGTGGGGCAGTGGACAGGGTCAAGGCAGGGGCAGTGGACAGGGTCAGGGCAGTGGACAGGGTCTGGGCAGTGGACAGGGCTGTTTCAAAACCGTCTATGAACCTTGCTCTTGTTTTTTTTTTTTTTTTTTTTTTTTTTTTTATAATCCTCTGATCGACGAAATGCACATCGCCCATTCAAGAGTGATTCTAGATGCAAGGACACGATCTAATGGCAGTTTTAGCTGTTGTTAAAACAGATCTTACTTGCAGCAATAAATCATATCCGCATCGAATGCTGTTGCTGATAATATTTATCAATTTAGTTTTTTCCTTTTTTTTAAAGTCAAGTTTAGTCGGGCAGGCTGTCCGTGGAAGAAATACTATGGTCTGGTGGCGTTACATTTCAGTACAGAAATTCGCTATGCATATGATCACGTGATGTCTGAGGAGACCGTTCCCAAATCCGCGAGAGATTACGGCAGTGTGATGCAGACACAAAGTGACAGTGAATCCCACGCGTTGTAATATAAGCCAGCACTTGGCGTGGGGATAATTGGACAAAGATGACACCAAGCGCCGAGACCGAACCCGACTGATGGCAAGAATGATGAATAGCAAAGAACCGTAAGAGAGAGAGAGAGAGAGAGAGAGAGAGAGAGAGAGAGAGAGAGAGAGAGAGAGAGAGAGAGAGAGAGAGCAATGGTAAGAGGAAAATCTTGGTCTAAGCCTACTGCATAGGACCCGGATCATGACGTCAATCCATGGCCTCTCTTCCATCTTTAACGGCAATCGGAGAATTCCGCCAAACTCCCAGGGAAAGCGCGAAAGCCGAAAAGCAAACTGAAAGTTTCGAGTTCCGGTTCCTGTGTTTTCTGTCTTCTTTCCTTGACCCATGAGAGCTAGTTAGAAGGTAAAATAAAGAAAAGGGTTTTGGTAGGAAGCCACAACGGTTGCATATAAGGTGGGATGTGTTTGTGCGCGTGTGCGCATGCACATGTGTGTGTGTGTGTGTGTGTGTGTGTGTGTGTGTGTGTGTGTGTTGTGTGTGAGTGTGTGTGTGTGTGTGTGTGTGTGTGTGTGTGTGTGTGTGTGTGTGTGTGTGTGTGTGTGTAAAGTTCCTATACATCTGACAATGCACGTTCGTTTGCAATTGTGCCTGTGAAACAGACAAGCTTATTGCAGGTTAGTCTTACGAATGCACTTTTTTTTTTTTTATCACGGAAATGATGGGTAAAAGATGGAAGGAAGCGACACTCTTGACTTCAAAAGTGATTGGCAACTTCCAGCTTCTAAAGTGGCAGATATATTACCGCTTTTTTATTGTGAATTTCTGGGCGACTGAAAGTGATGCATTGTACTGTCCAAGAGACACTTGACACTTTATTTCTGAAACGGTCTTGACAAACTGGAAGAAACCTCTGCCATGAACCTCAGACGACCCGTGCCCCAGGTCTCTCTGTCCTAGGACCACTTTCATCACAGCTTTGATGTGTGGAAAGGGATTTATCAGCCTAAGATGTCTGGAACTGCGATGATTTCTTCGAAATGTTCACCTTAGTGTGCCAAATTCAGGGATCTTTTTCCCAAAAGCATTTATAGGAGTATCTTGTTTTCGAAAGAACTTACTTTCAACAGATGATGCTGGGCGGCTTGAATGGTTGTTGACATTATCAATTGAGATATTCCATGCACGTTTATTATGTTAAGTTGGCATGTGTTGCAATACTGACTGAATCAGTGGCTCACCCAATCGGGAAATAGAAAACAAGAAAGAAAAGTAAGATATGAATTCGGCAGATGCCTGTGGGTAAACGAAGTCCTTAAGATCCTACAATCTAGACGACACTTGACAAAGCACACATTGCCATGGGCGCGTCTGTAGTATAATATTTCCTGAAGAATTTACATGGGGGTCAAGGATAACAGCCACCACGCACATACAGCACACTAGTTAAGGAAATTGTATTTGATCCTATCAACATTTTGTGTCTTCAGATTATATTTGTCCCTTCCACTTTCTGGTACCCTTGACAGTTGTCTTTTTCTTCCGGACAGACTCAAGGCAGTCGTTTTTTTTTTTTACGCCGGCTTATCAATTCATAGTATACAGCCAACTCGGCTTTGTCAACAGCTCCGACACAGCTGTGTGCTTCTTCTAGTTTGTCAATACATCAAAGTTTTTTTTCCCGGCTCGTCAATAAGTTAAATGCTCGCTTTTTTTTTCTTCTTCCTGTTTGCAATAGATTTAATACAGTCCCCCCCCCCCCCCCCCCCCCAAGCTTATCAATAACGTTTGTACAGTCTTCGTCCAGTTTGTCAATAGATCTGACCGTTTTCTTCTTGGCTGTTTCTAGTTTGTCTACAGAACTGATAACAGATTTGTACAGTTGTCTTCTTCTTCCGGTTCATGAAGGATTTGATACTGTCGGCTAATTCTACCAGATTGTCAGTAGATTTGACACAGTGGTCTTACTTTGCCGATTTGCCAGAGGATTGACGCAATTTTTTTTCCAATGGAATTTATTCAGTTGTCTTCTTCTCTCTGCCGTTCGTCAGTTGGTTTAATACGGTTTTTGTTTTTGCAGCTTTATCATTGCTGTCTTCTTCTCGTTTGTCAGAATACATGATTTTTTTTGGGTTGGTTTATTGATAGATGTAATACTGTTGCTTTCTTTCTCTGCTTAATCAGTAGTTGTAGCGCAGCTGTCTTCTTCCTCCAGTTTGAAAATTCTTCTATACAGTTGTCTTGTTCTCCGGTTTGCTGGTGGATTCGAAGATGTTCTCTTCACCTGTTTTGTCAGTAGATTTGAGGCTCTTGTCTTCTTTTCCCCTCCCTGTTTGTCAATCGATTTGATGCAGTCGTCTTCCGGTTTGTCAGTTCATGTTATGCAGTTGTCTTCTTGTAGTTGTGATGCAGTTAGTTTCTCTTAGTTTTTCAGTGAATGTGACACAGGTGTCTTCTGTTTCAGTGAATGTGATACAGGTGTCTTCTGTTTCAGTGAATGTGATACAGGTGTCTTCTGTTTCAGTGAATGTGATACAGGTGTCTTCTGTTTCAGTGAATGTGATATAGGTGTCTTCTGTTTCAGTGAATGTGATACAGGTGTCTTCTGTTTCAGTGAATGTGATACAGGCGTCTTCTGTTTCAGTGAATGTGATACAGGTGTCTTCTGTTTCAGTGAATGTGACACAGGTGTCTTCTGTTTCAGTGAATGTGATACAGGTGTCTTCTGTTTTAGTGAATGTGATACAGGTGTCTTCTGTTTCAGTGAATGTGATACAGGTGTCTTCTGTTTCAGTGATACAGGTGTCTTCTGTTACAGTGAATGTGATACAGGTGTCTTCTGGTTTGTCAGTTCACGTGATACAGTCTTCTTTTTCTTCTTCTTCCGGTTTAGCAGCATATGTTATAGTCTTTTTCCGGTTTAGCAACATATGTTATACAGTCTTTTTCCGGTTTGCCTACAGATTTCTTTTCTTTTCTAAAAATCCAGTTTCTTGGTGTATCTGATATGATGATCTTGTTTAGATTTGTCAGTAAATTTGAAATTCAGTAGAGCTGTCTGCCTCCTCTCTTCTTTGTACATGGATTTCATACTGTTGTCTTCTTCTGCCGGTTTGCTAATAGCTGGATACAGTTGTTTTCTTCTTTTGTATAAAAGTGGATTTTATACAGTTGTCCTGTTCTTCTTTTTCGCCAGTAGATTTACTGTTACTATCTCTTCCTTCCGGTGTAATAGAGTAATTATCGGTACTCTGTTTTGTTAGCATAATGGATGTGCTTGTCTTTGTCCTACGGGTTTTTTTCAGTAGATTTTGTACATTTATCTTCTTCCGTTTGTCAAGATGTTTGATACAATTGCCTTTATCCAGTTTGTCAATAGATTTAATACAGCGGTCGTCTTCTGGACTGTCAAAAGATTTTGTACCGTTGTCCTCTTCTTGATGTCAGTAAATTTGATACAGTTGTCCTCTTCCTGTTGTCAGTAAATTTGATACAGTTGTCCTCTTCCTGTTGTCAGTAAATTTGATACAGTAGTCCCCTTCCTGTTTTCAGTAAACTTTGATACAATTGTCCTCTTCCTGTTTGTTAGTACATTTGATACAGTTGTCCTCTTCCTGTTTGTCAGTAAATTTGATACAGTTGTCCCTCTTCCTGTTTTCAGTAATTTGATACAGTTGTCCTCTTCTTGTTTGTCAGTAAATTTGATACAGTTGTCCCCTTCCTATTTGTCAGTAAATTTGATACAGTTGTCCTCTTTCCTGTTTGCCAGTAAATTTGATAAGTTGTCCCCTTCCTGTTTTCAATAAATTTGATACAGTTGTCCTCTTCCTGTCGTCAGTAAATTTGATACAGTAGTTCCTCTTTCTGTTTTCAGTAAATTTGATACAGTTGTCCTCTTCCTGTTTGTCAGCAATTTTGATACAGTTGTCCTCTTCCAATTTGTCAGTAAATTTGATACAGTTGTCCTCTTCCTATTTGTCAGTACATTTGACACAGTTGTCCTCTTCCTTTTTTGTCAGTAAATTTGATACAGTTGTCCCTCTTCCAATTTGTCAGTAAATTTGATACAGTTGTCCTCTTCCTATTTGTCAGTAAATTTGACACAGTTTGTCCTCTTCCTTTTTTGTCAGTAATTTGATACACTTGTCCTCTTCCTATTTGCTAGTAAATTTGATACAGTTGTCCCCTCTTTTCCTGTTTGTCAGTAAATTTGATACAGTTGTTGTGCTCTTCCTGTTTGTCAGTAAATTTGATACAGTTGTCCTCTTCCAATTTGTCAGTTTGTCTACAGTTATTCCTTCAATACAGTTGTTTGATAAGGCAGTCCTATTTGTCACATTGTCTTCTTCAGTTTGCCAACAGATTTGTCAGGTTGTGTGTTTTTACAGTCCCCTTTTCAGTAAATTTGATACAGTGGTTATCTCCACAAAATCATCGACAGCTAAAACACAAAGTGGGTAAAAACGAAGTAGTTGGTGCTCTTCCTGTTTGTCAAGAGTGTTTCTACAGTTGTCTTTTCCGATATACACAGGCAGGTTCTAAAAGCACTTATCTTGCCAGCAGATGTTCACACACAAAATGTTTTCTTTTTTGGCCAGTTTTGTCAGAGGGAAAATAGAGCAAAGTAAACGTATGGCATCGTCAACTTCGACGACTTAAGAGAGTTTCTGGTAAGAGTTTGCTTTCCTTCTCTGCGTGAAATTCAGGCTCCCCTCCTCCACGAGAGTGCATTGTCATAGTACAGTGCGACTCAGTATGCACACAAAACGCATTGTCATAGTACAGTGGGAAAATCGGTGTGTACACAGAGCGCTTTGTCATAGTAAAGTGCGACTCAGTATGTACACTGAGTGCATTGTCATAGTACAGTGCGACTCCCCTGTCCACGAGAGTGCATTGTCATAGTACAGTGCGACTCAGTATGTACACAGAGTGCATTGTCATAGTACAGTGCGACTCAGTATGTACACAGAGTGCATTGTCATAGTACAGTGCGACTCAGTATGTACACAGAGTGCATTGTCATAGTACAGTGCGACTCAGTATGTACACAGAGTGCATTGTCATAGTACAGTGCGACTCAGTATGTACACAGAGTGGAATTCCTGTGTACCCTGTTTTTCTCCTCCACACTAGTAGTGACGTATATGCAAAAACGAATCTTCATTAAGTATACAGTCATTCGATGTTAATTAATTAATTCTTGGATGAGATTTTGTTACGAGAGGTCAGCTTCACAATATGTCTTTTCTTGTCTTGATAAATTGTTGGTCAAAAATGATTTGAAGAGACGGTAGTCCTTTTGTTTTCCGAGCTGTATTTATACATATGCTGCCTGGCAGAATAATGGAATTAATGTAAACATACTCTCTTTGTTTATTTCTTTTATATTACACCCAATAAAACATCCATCGCTAATGAAATCAGTGAATATTGAATTTCATGCCATATAATTTTTGTTCCCATATTTTTCTAAGATAAACTCACTTTTGAGCATTCAATAAGAATTGCTCAATGACACCACTTTCATCTATGCAATATTTTTGCATTTATTTGTATCTGTTACCTTTCATTTTTTCGAAGAAGTGTGTTCGTGGGCAGATATTATTAGAACTATGTTCCACTGTAGCTCATCGCTTCTTTCATGGCACAATCCAATCTCCAGACTTAACACGCATTGATTCTGAAATTATGCTGCTTTTTTTTTTTTTTTTTTTTTTTTTTGCATTTGATGATGTTTTCTTCCGGTTTGACATGGAGCGAACGTGAAGTACAAGAGCCATCATCATTAATGTCCTCGGCAGTTCATTTTACCATTTTATATCCAATCAGTCACAATTTTGGAATGGCATTATAAAGAGCATTACATTTGAAAACGGTGTTTTTACTTTATTCTTATCGAGTACAATTGAAATTTCTTCTAAATTCAGAGGTCGATTTTCAGGCGCGTGCATTATGTCTCTTGTACATTCATTTTCCCTTTCTACTTTTGAAAACAACAGAACCTTGCCTTTCTGTTTCAGTGGATGATGCGCAATAACATTTGATTTTGAAGATTGTTGGTGTTTGTTTGCTCTGTCTGTTTTTTTTTTCATATATTATGTAAATACGTGATTACGACTTATAAACGACTCTATTGTCATTCGTTTTGACGTTGATCAACAATTGATTATGATGATATCTTATTCACTTGCATGCTTAACGCTTACCTATGTGCCATTTGGGTACAGAAGTCCAGTTCTCTCTTGTTGCATAAGAGACTCTTCTGCCCAACGTAGGTCTAAACGTATTTGGAATTCTAACATATTAAGCATATTATGTCCTTCACTATTACTTAAACGTCCATTGTTTTTCGTCTTCTTTCGCTTTTCAAATGCTTTGTGAGTTCCGTATTTTCTTGCCAGACAAATGTATGCAGGAGTGTGCTTATCTGATTGAGAATTAGTTCCGAGATGCCAGGAATTAGCATTGCAAGGATTAACTAATATTTCTGCTCGTCTGCACTATTTGAAAAAAGAAAAAAACGACCCTGGCATTTATAACAGTTAAGGGAAACTTTAGATTAATGTTCATCTGTCCCCTCACTCATTTTAATGCCTTTGCTTCGTTCAGATTCAGTATAAGTCCAGTAAAGCTTTCAAGAGATTTATCTATATTTATGTGCACCATCACATCTCCTCCATTTTAAAGAACTAGCGTTGTTTTCAGAGTGTAATGACTTCCAGGCGGTTGTCGAAACAAGAAAACAAACGTTGCGCTGAGCCTCCAGATGAACGTGACAAACACTGGGGTAAAGAACCTTGACCTGATCTTCTTCGGCAGGACAACAAACAAACAAACAAACAAACAAACAAACAAACAAACAACGGAAATAAAAATGTACAGGCAGGACAACAACAAACAAACAAACAAACAACGGAAATTAAAATGTAGAGGGGGGACAACAAACAAACAAACAAACAAACAAGCAACGGAAATAAAAATGTTGAGGCAGGACATCAACACTCAACAGACAACGGAAATAAAGATGTACAGGCAGGACAACAACAAACAGACAACGGAAATAAAAATGTAGAGGGGGGATTCAAGTAAGGGTGAACAGAGCCCTCAATACGAACATGACTTAAAAGCGGGGGGGGGGGGGGGGGTGGGGGTGGGGGATCGGGGAGATCGAATAAGAGCGTGTTCGATTTTCAGGGTCGGCAATGAAAATCGGGAAAATGACCTATCCGAACTTTAGTAGTTGGGGGGTTCTAAATCTGCCACAAAGAACGCAAGGGTTAGTAGTAAGCCAGTCCTTTGTCCTTTCACTCACTAA
>JADBJO010003576.1:282600-290100 GCA_016801955.1 Conus betulinus | reverse complement strand
CAGAGATCTGAAGGTCTGATAAGTTGGTATGGACATCTGATCCTAATAAAACATACTTTGAATTTGATTGTTTTGGGTTTTAAACTGACATTTTCGCAGGTTCTAATATTGATCCTCTGGTTGACTCAAACCAAAAAAAGAATTACAATAATGACAGATATAACAACTTTCAGTTTTAGACACATCAGTGTTTCAGTGACATAAAAACACAAGTAAATACATTGAACACAGCACTAAGCAACGGTTATTCGGTATGTAATACAGTTCCAATTTTTAACGTGTTTGTTCTCTTCAGTATCACAAACAACAGATGTAAAAGATGCACAAAAATGATGCTTCTCAGATCGTTGTGAACAGGCGAATATTTTCGTTCAATCCCAAAAAGCCCGTTAACCAAATTTCCCTCTCATTAATCCAGGTTACTGGGTTGCTGTCAAGTGATGCCCTCCATAGCATCCCCCCCATCCCCCCCTCACACCGCCCTTCCTGCTATTAGCCACTCCAACATTAACATTCTATATGATTTCTCAATCAATTTTGTCTCGCTTTATGGTACCTTCCAACACTTCCCATTCCCCACCCTCTTCGAATTGACATTCCAGGTGAACCACAGTGAAATATGTGTCTCATCTTCACACCAAAGTGTACTAGGTGGACTGATCGTCTCCTAACCACCACCACGAGCAATTTGAATTGCAGATTATTCTCTATCTTGATGCACATTAATATTCATGAAATTAACACCCATGCACATTGACTTCTGCAAGGTTGAAAGGACTGTCATCATTCACTCAGCAGAGAGAGAGAGAGAGAGAGAGAGAGAGAGAGAGAGAGAGAGAGAGAGAGAGAGAGAGAGAGAGAGAGAGAGAGAGAGACAGAGAGACAGACAGAGAGAGACAGAGACAGACAGACAGAGACAGACAGACAGACAGACAGACAGAAGACAGACAGACAGAGAATTCCTTGCTGTAACTCTTCTTTTGGTCCCTATCGTTCATATGAGATGTAATATTACGATCTGACCCGTCTGTTGAAAACGTGCAACTATGATCAATCATGCGTCGTAAGATGAGATTACATTGCATTTTGAAGCTGAAGAGAGTGATGGACGATATGCTGGAATGATTTATGATTGGAATGCAGACAGCCAGCCATTGTATCCATCATCATGACAGCGTTGATGTGTTTGGAACATCAAAGGCCAACCATGTTATACATGCATGCACATAGGTAGAAGGCTGACGCACGCGCGCGCGCGCGCACACACAGACAGACAAACACACACAGACACACACACACAGAGGCACACACACACACACACACACACACACACATACACTCACACTCACACACACACACACACACACACACACACACACACACACACACACACACATTTGTATCCACACGTAGTATGATGAATTCTAATACAAGACACTCCCTGACCGCTCTGTCTCTCTCTCTCTCTCTCTCTCTCTCTCTCTCTCTTCTCCCCTCTCTCTCCCCCCCCCTCCCCCCCCCCCCCCCCCCCCCCCCCCACCTCTTTAACGCTTCCCCTCTCTTTATGAAGGAGTTCAGACCTTCCGTTGAAGTTTTGCGCTGTTATGTACAGATATACCTTTTTTCCCTATAATGTATTTTCCAACTTGTTTTCTCCAGTCATTCTCCTGATCTTCTTCTTCTTCTTCTTCTTGCCTGTTAAAAATCAGTTATCCATGGAGAGTTGTTTACCTGCATTCCAATTTCACTGCTTATTTTACCCTGTTACAAACTACCCAGCGGCAGATCTTCATCGTAGACGTCACGTCATTACGGTGAACCTTTTTAGGAGGAGATCATGCCTCACCCCACCAGGAACATCCATGCCGCTATTTTCCCCTATCATCGTTTGTCCGTGTTGCGTCATTGCTGGTCTCAGCTCAGAGCACACAGTAACGATCTGAACCCCTTGGCTGATCCTGCCCAGATCTCTTGGCAGACGGACGATGTCCACCATGCTTGCTGCTGACGGCGGGGACAGACGCTGTTCCGATGTGTGTCGTTTGTATGCTTACTTGGCGGACCATAGGGTTGGGCTACGAGACAGACGCTGTTCCGATGTGTGCCGTTTGTATGCTTACTTGCCTGACCGTAGGGTTGGGCTACGATGGGCTTCTGTGCCCAGGTGCCCAGATGTGAGGCTTCCAGGAAAATCCCTTTTTATTATGTCTCTGTCTGTCTGTCTGTCTGTCTGCCCCCTCTCTACCTCTGTCTCTGTTTCTGTCTGTCTGTCTGTCTGTCTGTCTGTCTGTCTGTCTGTCTGTCTGTCTCTCTCTCTCTCTCTCTCTCTCTCTCTCTCTCTAGTCTGTCTGTCTCTCTCTCTATGTTTCTGACATTTTATCTGACAGTGTATCTATGGCTTTCTGTTCGGGCCTGACAGGTAATCGTGTGAATGCATGGACATCCAAATACACAAACAGTAGTCATCCTCATACACATACATGTCTATGAATGTTTGTGTGTGTGTGTGTGTGTGTGTGTGTGTGTGTGTGTGTGTGTGTGTGTGTGTGCGCGCGCGCGCGCGCGCACTCACACATGCATAAACACACACGCATGTACGCACACACACATGCACAAACACACACATGCACGCACACACACATGCATAAACACACACATGCACACACACACATACATAAACACACACACACACACACACACACACACACACACACACACACACACACATACACGAGCGCGCATGCACATACACACTCATGCGCGCGCGCACACACTCACACACACACAATGTCACACACGCATGCACCCGCACACGTACGCACGCACCCACGCACGCGCGCGCGCGCGTGCGCGCGCGCACACACACACACACACACACACACACACACACACACACGCGCACGCACGCACGCACGCACGCACGCGCGCACACACACACACACACACACACACACACACACACACACTGCTGTGCACACTTTCATCCCAGACCCGCTCTCGTTCATTAAAAGATCCCAACCACAGCACACTGACCATGTGTGTCCTTCCACCAGCCCTTCCACCAGCCCTTCTACCACTAGTCCTTCCACCAGCCCTTCCACCACTAGTCCTTCCACCAGCCCTTCCACCAGTCCTTCCACCAGCCCTTCCACCACTAGTCCTCCCACCAACCCTTCCACCACCAGCCCTTCCACCACTAGTCCTTCCACCAGTCCTTCCACCGACCCTTCCACCAGCCTTTCCACCACCAGTCCTTCCACCAGTCCTTCCACCAGTCCTTCCACCAACCTTCCACCAGCCTTTCCACCAGTCCTCCCCCAGCCCCTCCACCAGGCCTTCCACCAGCTCTTCCACCAGCCCTTCCACCAGGCCTTCCACCAGCTCTTCCACCAGCCAGCCCTACCATTAGCCCTTCCACCAACCCTTCCACCATCAGTCCTTCCACCAACCCGTCCACCGCCAGTCCTTCCACCAGCCCTTCCACAGCCCTTCCACCAGTCCTTCCACCTGCCCTTCCACCAGCCTTTCCACCACGAGCCCTTCCACCAGCCCTTCCACCCGCCCTTCCACCACCAGCACTTCCACCCGCCCTTCCACCCGCCCTTCCACCAGCCTTTCCTCCAGCCCTTCCACCCGCCCTTCCACCAGCCCTTCCCAGACCCGCTCTCGTTCATAAAAAGATCCCAACACACAGCACACTGACCATGTGTGTCCTTCCACCAGCCCTTCCACCAACCCTTCTACCAGTCCTTCCACCACTAGTCCTTTCACCAGCCCTTCCACCAGCCTCCACCTTCCACCAGCCCTTCCACAGCCTTCCATTTTCCACCAGTCCTTCCACCCCTTTTTTTGTGCACCATCAGGAGCACACCGATTATCTGTACGTTCTGAAGACCTCCCACGAGTCCTCCCGTCCTGAGCGGACTTACGGGCGAACCTCTACGAAGCTATAATTTGGACACCAGGTTTCTTATTGATACCATGTTTCAATGTTACTAAAGATTTTTGTGTTCAGACCTCTGAATGTGTACATAAATATACAGTTGCCTGACCTTGCTTTGCCTTCCCTTAGAATGGAAATTCACAGCAGTTTACCTTGTCTGTGTCGTGACCAGTGCCGTTCATCTCGTAAGGTTTTTGTGTAACTACAGCAACGTGTGTGAAATATTTATCAAACACAGTGACAATGATGTGTTAAGAATGCAGCCCCCCCCCCCCCCGCCCCCCCCGGCGACTACTTGTTTACTGTGTGTGTGTGTGTGTGTGTGTGTGTGTGTGTGTGTGTGTTTTTTTTTGCATTGATTTCTATTTTTGCACATTCCAACAGAGATAATAAATTTGCTTCTGAATGGTAAAAATCAATGTGAACTAAATGTCAGCGTGAAACATGAACCCTCTTTTGCCCATGATTTTGCTGGATGGCCCTCGGGTACAGAATTCATGTGGAATTGATTTCTGCTTTGGTCAAGTCACACTGCTTGAACATACCAGTGTAAGAATACGCTCACATACACATACACAGACGGACAGACACACACACACACACACCACGTGCACGTGCGCACAAGCATACACACATACACACGTATATGCGCACGCACGCACGGACGCACACACTCAAACACACACACACACCACACACGCACATGTGCATATACTTGGAAGCTCGAGAACACAAATGTGCGCGTGCGCGCGCGCGCGCGCACACACACACACACACACACACACACACACACACACACACACACACACACACACACACACACACACACACACGCGCGCGCGCGCGCGCGCGCGCACACACACACACACACATACACACACACACACACACACACACACACACACACACACACACACACACACACACACACACACACACACACACACACACACACACACACACACACACACATGCGTGAGCACAGCTCGCATACACAACGTGCCACGTATACTGCTCTCTATTTACCTGTGTTTTACCGTAGTAAATCAATGAAAGGACTCAAAAGAGGAGTGAACTTCCTATGACAGTGAGTATATTAATTAATGCATCAGCTCCTATTTAAGTGTTGTTCAGACCCCATACCAAATGAACTTATTTCTTATTTATAAGATATGAACAAAAAAAAACCTGTATTTTTAAGCAGCATTTCTGTAATGGGTGTAATTGGGAGAAAGGATGTTTCGGCCACTTTCCTGTCACAGAACCTGTCTGTCTGTCTGTCTGTCTGCTATCTGTCTGTCTGCTGTCTGTCTGTCTGTCTGTCTGCCTGTCTCTCTGTCTGTCTGTCTGTCTCTCTCTCTCTTTCTGTCTGTCTGTCTGTCTCTCCCCCCCCCCCCCCCCGAACCTCTCCTCTACCTCTCCCCCCCCCCCCTCCCCCGTGGACATTTTCGTAAGTCAGTCCGCGGTTCCAACAGTTTTTCGTTGGGTGCTTTTCTTTTTCTTCTTCTTTCTTTTCTTTTTTTTTTTTTACCCCTCGCTTGTTTGACGTATTTAGCAGGAGGGACGAGCTCTTAGCTCGAAAAGGAAAGAGATCAGTTGACTCTCATTGTCGTCTTCCCGCTGCGCGGCCATTGTGATTACAGTCGCGTGCCGCAAGGCCTCATGGGAGGAGGATCCAACAGCCCCTTGAAGGGCTTGGCAGAGCAGATTGGGTGAGGGACTGTTCGGGTTGCCCCAGCCACTTCATGAACAGCACTATGGGCCATTGGCTGGTCGTGATAGATGTGGCCATGCCAAAGGTCTTTGGGGGGGGGGGGGGGGTTGGGGGTGGAAGGAGAGAGAGAGATAGATAGATAGAGATAGATAGAGAGAGAGAGAGAGAGAGAGAGAGAGAGAGAGAGAGAGATTTTGCGTGTTTGAATCAGTTTTTGAGAGAATGTGTTTGCATGTTTCAATGAGTTTTGTATGTATGTATGTATGTATGTACGTATGTATGCATGTATGTATGTATGTATGAGAGAGAGAGATGAAAATAAATGCATAGATGTTGGTGTACAAGAGCAATGTACATAAACTGAAAGTTGTGTGTCGTACGGACAGATATATGTGTGGCTGCACACAGACAGCCCACCAGTTCGATGACTTTGGAAGTTAGCATGGCGTCGTTCAGAATGGAACCACTTTTCTCACCAGTAGAGAAGAGGAAAAAGTCCGACAGAATGCAGCTCGAACGATCATCATGTTATTGCTGTAAAGATGTAAATATCAATCATGAAAAGAACTAGGGAAGTAGTTGTCCAGCAGTATGTGACAGGCACATGCATATGTAAAACAATTATAAGATCCACAGAAAATGTTGTCGCTCGAATACTTCGCACAGAATTATTTTCAAACTCTGATGAAAATGAGGCTACTGTGAGGGAATTCCACCTCCACCTTCTTTCAGTGTATGTCTGGAATTAAAACGTTGATTCTTGGTGACATGATATGCCTCCTCTCTTGTCCATCGCAACCATGTACTCATATCTCATTTACTAGCATGATTACGCCTCACATCTTATCTTCCTCAACAACATACTGACAAAGTTATGTCTGTTTCCTGTCTTCCAAAACGATACATATGTCTCATTCACTGACATAATTTTGCGTGATTTGTATCTTCAACAACCATATACTCTTGCCTCATTAACGGATAGATTTATACATTATCTTTTGTCCTCCACAACCACACGGTCGTGTCTCATTTACCGACATAATTCTGCTTCGATTTTTTATCGGCCACAATCACGCACAAGTCTCTTAGCAATAATTAAGCCTGTTCTCTTGTCTTCCACAACCACCATACACACATGTCTCATTACCGACATACGTAGACATACGTAGGCCATCTTCTCTCATTGCCTTCCTTCTCAAACCATACATACATGTCTCATTACCGACATACGTAGGCTTCTTCTCTCGTCTTCACACACCATACATACATATCTCATTACTGACATACGCAGGCTTCTTCTCTTGCCTTCCACAACCATACATACATGTCTCATCTACTGACGTAATGTGCTTTTCGTCTCCACAACCATACATACATGTCTTCCACGACCGTACAACCACGTCTTGTTCATTGATAGAATTCTGCCTCATGTCTTGTCCGCACAATCCTATGCATATCATTTATTGATATGATCATGCCTCATTTATTGATATGATCTGCCTCTTGTCTTGTCTTCACAATCTATGCATATCATTTATTGATATGATCATGCCTCATTTATTGATATGATCATGCCTCATTTATTGATATGATCCTGCATCATGTCTAGTCTTCACAATCCTATGTATATCATTTATTGATATGATCATGCCTCATCTCTGATCCTCCATATCTCTTTACTCAATGTTTCATTAGTGCCATAGTTGTCTTTCATCTCTTGCCTTCCACAGTGATACACACATCTCATCCCATTTCTCATAACCAAAGGTTGGAGTTAATGAAGCGTCACTGATCATTTCTCTACAATGCCTGTCCGTCTATGGCAGTTCTCTGTGGTCGCCTG
>JADBJO010003576.1:260100-262600 GCA_016801955.1 Conus betulinus | reverse complement strand
GTCTCTGTTTTTCTCTCTCTCTGCCCATCAGCCTGTCTGTCTGTCTGTCTGTCATATCTTTTCAATGTCTCCATTCCTTCACTTCATCATATAGTAGTAACTATCGTTCACATACCGCTTCATGAGGGGACGAAGAATAAATAAAAACACAATTCATTTATTCATTCCTTTTCTTCAATGTTGGAATTCAGTTTTAAAATTTGAGTGGAAGCACACTAAAATGTGTCTCCTTTTTATATCTCTCTGACACGGAATAAAGCTCTTACACACAACAACCTAGCTTCACAAAAACGAAGAAGCACTGTGTGTGCGTGTGTGTGTGTGTGTGTGTGTGTGTGTGTGTGTGTGTGTGTGTGTGTGTGTGTGTGTGTGTGTGTGTGTGTGTGTGTGTGTGTGTGTGTGTGTGTGTGTGTGTGTTTTCCTTCACCCCCCTGTGGCTCTCTCAAATTCGCTCTGATGGCTTGTCATTGATTTCCCGTTTGATTTTTTCGAGCATTGGGGATTTTTTTTAGATGTCCAAACAAACAAACTTGATGGAAACGATGAAAAACAAACCAAACCAAAACAAAACAGGCGGTTTGATTGGACGAGCGATTACTAGTCAGCCAGTGAGAGGCTTCAGCTGTGCTTGGTTTCCGATTGGCTGCAAAGCGTGGGTAAGCTGAGGTATGCGAACACATTGCAGTAGCCTTCTGTTTCCATTTGCCTGCTGAGCAAAATCAATAACGTTCAGGCAGGTTTTCGCGGTTTCTAAAAGGTGGTCAGAAGTAAACAGGGTGACCTTTACAGAGTGTGGTATTGTTGTTTTTAGAGAGCGCTTTCACGTTTTAGCGCGAGAATAGGCAGACTCGGCCGTAATCGGTTGTGCGGATAAGAGGGAGGGAAAAAAAATGAGGTCACCTTTAAAGTGCACGAACTCTTAAACATTGTGGATTTTGTCACGTGTAAAATCTAGAACAAACATTGGACCCCAGCGTGCTTATACCTTTTCAATGGTCAGTATCATAGCCACTTTGTGAATCCTCCTTCCCCCTCTGCGCATTTGGAATTGCTGTATTTTGCATTCTAGTCCTGTCATTAATGACAGCCAGTGGACTATACGTTTCAAAGTCCCCAGAGTCAAACCCTGCTCAGAAAATGTTCATGACCAAATGCTTCGATCGGCTCCACTATCCCTGAAGCCAAGCAGAACCAAACTGTCAGCTGCAGAGTCATTTGATCTGCTTTGCTGATACTACAACCAAAACGCAGCGAGGAAATCTTCAGTGTTTTGTTCTCCGATGCGCTCAAACAACCCTAAAACCGAACGCAGTCAAAGAATTATGTTTTGCAAAATCCTTTGTTTTTACTTTGGTACCTCTACAGAAAGACATGGTCAAAGAGTCACTGTTTGTGACATCTTCTTAAAATGTATTAATGGTCCCAAAGCTAAAGTCAAGGAATCATCAGTTGTGAAGTTTTCTATAATGCTTTGATAGCCCTGAAGTCAAGCCCAAGGAACAGTGAATGACATCCACCACCAACATCGCTCTGACAGCGCCAAAGCCACTCACAAAGAATGGTCAGTGATGGAATCCTTTAACACTGCTTTGACAATGGTGTTACCAAACCCAACGAATAGATTGTCAAGTCTTCTAATACTGCTCTGACAGCCCAGCAAATCAATTGTGAAGTCGTTTAATGCTGTTGTATCAGTCATTTAGCCAAATGAAGGGAATCGCCAACGGCAAGCCCCTTCATGAGAACCCAACGGCTACACCCAACGATTCAGTTGTGCTCTTTTATTACTTCTCTAACCGCCCAACAAATCAGTTGTGGAGTCTCCTAATGACGACTTGAAAGATTTATAGCCAAACTCAAAGAATCATCAATTATGAGGTCTTCTGTTATGGCTTTGATAGCCGTTAGGCAGGGAATCATGAATAGGCCT
Organism: Conus betulinus; assembly: GCA_016801955.1. Lineage (NCBI taxonomy): Eukaryota > Metazoa > Mollusca > Gastropoda > Neogastropoda > Conidae > Conus > Conus betulinus. Next base: position 260,670 of record JADBJO010003576.1, on the reverse strand, counting down.
ACCGAAGTCTTTGAATAACGCTTTGGTTGTCATAGCCAATCTTGAAGAATCAGAAATAGCAAAGTTCTCATTTGCTGTCTATAGATTAACCCGACGAATCCAATGTGAAGTCCCAAATGCTGCGTGATAGCTCTTTATTTCGAAACCAAGGAATCACCAATGATTTTCATGCGGCTGTGCTAACCCGATCGGCAAACCCAGGGAGTCATCAATTGCAGATTCATGCTCCTCCGATGGCAATCAATGGCAAAGTCAGGCTACTCTGACAGCCCTTTATTTTAAACCCAAGAAATCATCAATGGTATAGCAAAGTCGTGCTGTTCAAACAGCCTAAAACTCAATCCCCAAAGAGCGGCAAGGTGCTGTAACGATGCTGTGACAGCAGGGTCTCCTGTAAGCCAAACCTACGGATACTGCTTCCACGCCTTCCTGTGGACCGCTGATAGTAAACCTGGAGTCATAGACATATACGGCCAGAATTGCCACTTGTGAAATTCGCATTGAGATGCTGACAATAAAGCTACAAACACAACGTGTATGTGTATGTGTGTGTGTGTGTGTGTGTGTGTG
>JADBJO010003576.1:252600-255100 GCA_016801955.1 Conus betulinus | reverse complement strand
AGATGACCTGTCCCGACCAGCCCTCAGAGGTGCAGGGAGAACGGTCACAGATGACCAGTCCCGACCAGCCCTCAGAGGTGCAGGGAGAACGGTCACAGATGACCAGTCCTGACCAGCCCTCAGAGGTGCAAGGAGAGAACGGTCACAGATGACCAGTTCACCCCTACCATTACGCCATGAGGCCAGTTCACCCCTACCATTTCGGCATGAAGCCAGTTCACCCCTACCATTTCGCCATGAAGCCAGTTCACCCCTACCATTTCGTCATGAGGCCAGTTCACCTCTACCATTTCGTCATAAGGCCAGTTCACCCCTACCATTTCGTCATGAGGCCAGTTCACCCCTTCCATTTCGCCATGAAGCCAGTTCACCCCTACCATTTCGGCATGAAGCCAGTTCCCCCTACCATTTCGGCATGAAGCCAGTTCACCCCTACCATCTCGCCATGTTTTGTACAAATGTTTCGCGAAAATACAACGCATACGACAAACATAAAAAAAAAAGAAAAAAATCGAAATGAAAAATGTAGAGACAAAGTTACTGAGCAGTAATTGCATCTGCCAGTTGCACCCATGGCGTGGCATGGACCAAAGAACCTCAAAGTGTGAGAGGAAGGTGCAATGAGCTTTTTTCCCCCTCATGTGTGTGTGTGTGTGTGTGTGTGTGTGTGTGTGTGTGTGTGTGTGTGTTGTTGTTGCTGTTGCCGTTGTTTGCTTTGGCCCCGCCTGTCTGACCGGACGACAGTCAGGGGGATCCTGCTGAGTTGCATGAGGCTGCGTGTAGGAGGAGCATCTAGACGACCTCGGAGACCTCTCGCACAGCCACAGACACCATCCTGAAGACACATGCCGGGTTTTAGCAAACAGGGGACACAACTATGTCTGAACTAGCGCGAGGGGCGGGCCCGTGGGAAGAGGGTCTGCGTCCTCTATACCACTTCCCTAGACATGCATGGTGCTGTCGGAGGACAAGAATTCATTAACAGTGAACAGCCTCACCTGTTGCTGGCGTGTATTAGCATCTGTGTTCATCCAACCAAACTTTGAGGTGTGTTTGTCGATGTGTGTTTTTATCTCCTAGATCATGTCAGCACTTGTCGACATGTATTTCTGTCGACGTGTATTTCTAATTCAGTAGATCATGTCAGCACTTGTCGACATGTATTTCTGTCGACGTGTATTTCTAATTCAGTAGATCATGTCAGCACTTGTCGATATGTATTTCTGTCGACGTGTATTTCTAATTCAGTAGATCATGTCAGCACTAGTTGACATGTATTTCGCATTCAGTACATCATGTCAGCACTTGTCGACATGTATTTCGTCTTTAGTAGATCTTGTCAGCACTTGCCGACATGTATTTCGTCTTTAGTAGATCTTGTCAGCACTTGCCGACATGTATTTCGTCTTTAGTAGATCATGTCAGCACTTGTCGACATGTATATCGTCTTTAGTAGATCATGTCAGCACTTGTCGACATGTATATCGTTTTTAGTAGATCATGTCAGCACTTGTCGACATGTATATCGTCTTTAGTAGATCATGTCAGCACTTGTCGACATGTATTGCTTGTTCATAGATCATGTCAGCACTTGCCGACGTGTTTTTCATCTCGTAGATCGTGTCACCACCAGTGCGGGATATGTTCTCGCGTGAAAAAGAAATATCGCACAATCCAACTAGCTTAAAAAAAAAAAAAAAGAAGAAATGGAAAAAGAAGACGAAGTAGGAGGAGGAGGAGGAGCATGAGGAGCATGAGGAGGAGGAGGAGGAGGAGGAGGAAATGTAATCGGTATACTTCATTTTGCCTGAACCGGATGGATTTGTTTATTGCCAGTGCCACTGGCCCCAAAGTTTGTTGCTGTCGTCTGTTCCGAGCAAGTGTTCACTAAGTCATGTGTATTAGCGGACCTCATCGATTGTTGTCTGTCTGTCTGTTTTTAATTATATTCAGTCGTAATTCTCCTGCGCTTCCCGATGTAAACCTTTCTTTTGCTGCTCGCTTTCTTTCTCAGCCGCTGGCAAACTCCTTTTATCGGGGGGAACATGTTAAGTACGATACGGCCATTACGTGTGGTGTTTGTTGGAAGAGCTGGGCCCACGGTAGGCGTGGCCTGCAAAACAGTCACGTAAAGGACACGTAACACAGCTGGCCACTTCCTCTAAACGTGCTTTGTTCTGCTAAGCAGAGTGGTGGGGCGAACAGCTCATTCATCACAGAAGCGTGTTACAAAAGAGGCCTGACGGATGGCGTGATGTGTCTTCACTTACGACGAGGATGTTCGTGCAGATACACGTACGACTCGTCCCACGTTTGCGCACTGTCCGAGTTTATGTCACGTTTAATGGCAGGGTCGTCGATGGCCTATGCTCCACCGGGAGCGATGGGCATAATGAATGACGAATGAATTAATGGAAACATGTGATCGTCTTTCTTCTGTTGAATGTCTTTTGTTATCGTGTCAAGTTAGACGGGTCAAATGGTCGGAAATGATGTAGAT
>JADBJO010003576.1:232600-242600 GCA_016801955.1 Conus betulinus | reverse complement strand
GAGAACAGGACAAAATTCTTTATTTACGAGGATAAGAGATAAGCACTGACGCGCTTTTTTACATCCAGTCCTCGCCCTGAGTAGGGACTACAACATGCAGTGAAATGAAATAATGAAAGAAAGCAAACGCAAACAAAGCGATCATGCAATCATAATGGAACATCAAATGAAAATAGAAGAGAAATGAAACAAACAAACAAACAAAAATAAAAATAAAAGTAAAAATGAAAATAACAATAATGAAGGGGAATGAGAGAGTGGGGGTCGGGGATGGGTGGGATGGGGGGGGACATATGGAAATGTACTACAACGTACAAGAATTAGCATGTATAAAAACAGTAAAACGAATATGACAAAATATGTACAGAATTTGGAACACACCCATATATACGCACGCACGCACGCACACATGCAGAGAGAGAGAGAGAGAGAGAGAGAGAGAGAGAGAGAGAGAGAGAGAGAGAGAGAGAGAGAGAGAGATGACCGAGCGTGCGTGCGTGTGTGTGCATACACGTGCTTGCTTAGTTTCCAAACATTGTTCTGGAATTTTCTATTGAGGGTAGTGAGTGGGGGTGGGGGGTATTTATGGTACTATATCATATGCAGTTTTTATTTAATCCAAACTAGATCGTATGCGTGTACTAGATAGTGGGCACTTAAAATGGTACATGATGGTGTTGTTTGTTAAAAAATGTCAAGTGTGCTGCCCTGACTGACCTAGTGGTGGCAGACTCCCCCTAGTTCAGTGTCACTGCTACTGTTGCTGCCGCTGCTACTACTATTAGTCTGCCTGTACTACTGCTGCTGTTGTCATATTTTATCATTTTAAAAGACCATTTTTATGGCGTCATATCCAGAATAGTTATTTAACGCATCGCGCTTTACATTTGTATAGAATTCTTCTTCTTCTTCTTGTTCTCCTTCTCCTCCTCCTTCTTCTCTTTCTTCTTCTTCTTTCTTCTTTTCTTCTTCTTCTTCTTCTTCTTCTTCTTCTTCTTCTTCTTTCTTCTTCTTCTTCTTCTTCTTCTTTCTTCTTCTTCTTCTTCTTCTTCTTCTTCTTCTTCTTCTTTCTTCTTCTTCTCTTCTTCTTCTTCTTCTTCTTCTTCTCCCTTCTTCTTCTCGTCCGCCCCTCCCCCTCCTCCCTCCTCCTCCTCCTCCTTCAATCATTATTATCATTATCATAATTATCATTTCAAAGGACATTTTATAGCACCATATCCAGAATAGTTATCTAACGCATGGCGCGTCACATTCGCGGAGAATTGCAAAGTACAAATATCAACATGTATACGCACATGATAAACACAATATTTACATCAATCATCTAAAATAGAAACTGACATAAGACGCACTCGTTTATCATTCGCAAGAAATCTTTGACTTTTCATTTTCTTAAACTTGATGGGTTTTTTTTTTTTTTTTTTTTTAAATAATGCAGGCATGCACACATACCTTGCAGTCCTACATATTGAAGAACGAATGGCATGAAAATCATGACACGGAAAAAAAAATTATTGAACAGTTCTGTTACTGGTGTGTGTACAACAACAGTTGTGAGCCTAACTGATCACACGTTTAAGAAAAAATGTCCATTTTGTTATATTGAATCAAACGGTACAACGTTCATCGCAGATTTACGGCCTTTACCATCGGGTGACGTCTTTATGTAAGGACTGGCTGGAAGACCACAAAAGTTTATTTATCGGTCTGCTAAGTTTGGAATCAGACGTAGGTCTTCAGAAGTTAAAACAGCAAGTTGTGATTAGTTGTCGCATTTAATACGACGCAAGAGAGATGAAATTAAGTGTCATTAGTAGTCATATACGAGATAAGAAATGAAATAAAGTTTTGATTGATGGTCGCAGTTAATACGAAGCAAGAGAGATAAAAACCAAGTTGTGGCTGACGGTCGTTTTTATACGAAGTAAGAGAGACTACAGACCTGGGGTGAGGGCAAAGAAGTGAATAAAGGGCAGTAGGTCACATGACCTGGGCTGAGAAGCGACAGTGTGCTGTACGAAGTCCAGAAAAACTTTATACATCAGCACATAGTTTGAGAAAAAACCCCGGCCGTGGTAGCACAGTGGATAGAGTGACGGTGTGCTTGTCTGGGAGGTCGTGGGTTTGAATCGTCCTAGTGACCTACATGTGGGGAAATGTTTGGCCCCTGATCGAAGAAAAAAAGAGATACATCCGAAGGGGCCAGCGAGAGACAGAGAAGCACCGTCCTCAACTGCCCAACCAATCAGCCGGCTACAGTCCCACAGCACCTAGAGATGTTGAGAATGCTGTGGGTTCCAGAGGGGGTGGGGGGTGAGGGGGGGGGGGTGGGGTGGGGGGGGAGGTGGGAGGGGGGGGGGGGGGAGGAGAAGACTGGAACCACACAGTCGACGAGTTTCATCCCCCATATTGGACCCCGTCTCTGAGAGCGTTGGTCCAATTTCCTGACAAACAGTGCAGGTGTCTGGAATCTCCAGCAGCCTGGTTGATGCCGGAGCGTGTTTGTGGAGAAGAAGTGTAGTGTACTTGCTCTGTCGTGAAATATCACACCTAACAGTAGAACTCCCGAGTGCTGCCCTCATCGTCACTTTCCTTGATCAGTTTGAAAACGAAAACAGTCTCACGTTACGAAACATGGGAGTTCACTGCCAGACCGAGCCACGTGGGTGTGGGGAGTAGGACTGGGGCTGGGAAGTAGTGGGGATGGGGGTTCGGAAAAAACAAAACAAAGGAACAAAAAGGTGTGGGAGGAGTAGGGTGGTGAAGTGGGGGGGAGGGGTAGAAAGTGGGAGAAACGAAGGAGTTTTTGGTTGAAGGGGGTCAGTTTAATCATCAATGTCAAAACAGCAACGACACTGCTGAAACAGAGGTGCGTGTGCACAGTGTGGGAAAAAACGAGAACGGAGCAAGTATCATTAGCGATCGTGTGTTTTGCTAAGGCTACCTCATCCATTTGCGCGTCCGTGTGTGTTTGCTATGTCATCTTCCGTGCCACTTTACTGGCGTTACTCAGTCCGTCCGTGTGTGTTGGCTGTGTCATCTTCCGTGCTACTTTACTGCCATTGCTCAGTCCACTGTTCCTTCATGGCCACTCCCCGGTGTGTCCCCTGGGTAGTCTCGGCACTGGTGGTCCCCAGGACAGGAGCAGTTCATGTTCAATCGGGCGAGAGGCTGCTCGCCGGAGGAGAGACACTGCACTGTTGCCCAGCTACTGCCTTTCACTGGTGGTCAGTCAACAGCTCAAAGAAAATCAATGTTACGTTGCATTGAGAAAAAAAAATCAACAATTCCATTTTTCATCTGAAAAAGAAAAAACATGTCACCCCCCCCCCCCCCCCCTTCCCCCAACCCCGCCCCATTGCTACCCGAAAAGCGGATAAGAATAGATTCAAAACAAACATTGCAATCATGGACGCGATAATGCATTCAAGTCACTTGTATCAATGAAGAAGGAAAACAAACTAACATGAAGGACAGAGAAGCACGTTTTTACACGACTGTGTGACCAACGAACTGACTGTGTGACCCACGAACTGACTGTGTGACCCACGAACTGACTGTGTGACCAAACGAACTGACTGTGTGACCCACGAACTGACTGTGTGACCCACGAACTGACTGTGTGACCAACGAACTGACTGTGTGACCCACGAACTGACTGTGTGACCCACGAACGAACTGACTGTGTGACCAACGAACTGACTGTGTGACCAACGAACTGACTGTGTGACCCACGAACTGACTGTGTGACCCACGAACTGACTGTGTGACAAAACGAACTGACTGTGTGACCCACGAACTTACATCGGTGTTCTGTGCGTGCGTGTGTGTGTGTGTGTGTGTGTGTGTGTGTGTGTGTGTGTGTGTTGCAGGTTTCCCCTCCACAGCATCGTCAACATCCTAAGCAGCTAACTCTCTTCGCGAATTGGCCAAGAAAGAAGAAGGGCAGGCAGAGAAGCCAGAGAAATTCCTTCACGTTGGCGCCTTGGTCTGCTCTCCTGAAGGCCCACCGCAGGATAGACAGCAGGGCTGAGGTGGGGGAGAAGAGAGAGAGAGAATCGGCTTCTCCAGCAAAGCAGTTCAATCCGCCGTCTAATTGGCAGGGAGTGCCAGACAAGGCCGGCTACTGCAGTGACACGGAACGTTGTTAGTCCCGTCCTGCCATTGCTGGCAAGGGCTTTTAAATACTGACCTTGCCCTCGTCCACTACTGAACTGTCAGATTTCTTCCTTTTTCGGTCCCTTAGGGCCTGATTCCCCTTCTTTTTTTTCTGTTTCTTTTCTTTCTTTTTTTTCACTTGCCTTCTTCTGCTCTTCGTCCTCCTCCTCCCCCTCCTCCTCCTCCTCCTCCCTCCCCCTCCTCCTCGTCCTCCTCCTCCACCGCCTCCTCCTCCTCTCCTCCTCCTCCTCCTCCTCCTCCTCCTCCTCCTTCTTCTTCTTCTTCCTGTTGATGTTTTTTGTTAATCAGTTCTTTATATCTTCGTAGGTCCTGTGAGACCGAGACTGTCCTTGCTTCGCTTGATTTCTGTTCTGCAATTCATTGAAAGAGAACGCTGCCCGATTCTTTCTTCTTCTTCTTCTTCTTCTTCTGTTCCGTTCTCCGGGCCCTGAGCGGCAGACGTAACGTGCAGACTGAACTAGCCTAGGCACCAAGCTGGAGGCAGAGCCGGACATTACCATCGCGGCTTTCGCTGTAGTCGGCCACTTACTTAGTGCCAGACGGTATACAGAAAACCGTTTAGTCCTTTCTCGGGGTTCCCTTTTCCCCAAAGTAACAGTTCGTATCCACGCAGCAGGAATTTGTCCTAGTCCTGAATTGAAGACTGATTAGCTCAACCTCGAGCTGATTTGTTTTTCCAGTGCTTCCGTCACTCACGGAGGAAAACCGGATCTCGTTTTCTGAGGCTTTCTTTCCTATCCTGCAGTGTTTAGCTGTCACTGTCGATTTCTTCCACATCCGAGAGTCGTGTGATTAGCTGGGAATCTGTCACCGCTTGTCCGGGGTTTGTTTTCTCATAAATGTATTCTCCTCGCGCACACGCGCTAATTGTCTCACTCATTTCTTTTTTTTCAAATCTAGAAATTTGTCATCCCTCACCCAGAAATTCCGTCATTGTGAAAAGCGTAGCAGTTTGAATCCTCATCCACAAGTCTCATCCGCCCCCCCTTCCACCCCCATCCCCACCCTCTCCAGCAACCCTTAACCCTAACTTCCACCCCCACCCCCTCACCCCACCACCCCTAGTCCCCCCAGAGCTCTTCAGGTGGGGTTGTGTGACCGACTGTTTCAGGGAAGCCAGCGCCTAGCGGTGTGTCTTATTGACCTGCTGGGCCTCCACAGCTAGCAGCAGCCACAGGTGTGTCAGGTGCTCCGTGCCGCTGGCTTCGCCGGCCTTCCTCCCGCCACCACCCCCCCCCCCCCCCCCCCATCCCTTGCCTTGTCTCTGTCAGGTGGGAAACACAAGACCACTCTCCAGCTGGTTGTGGACGCACGGCAAATCCAGGAGACTGAACGCCAAAGGATATCTGAGAGAGAGCGACATTTGTTGAAAGAGAGCTGATCGATATTTCCGATTCCGAGAAGGAGAGAGAGAGAGAGAGAGAGATTGAGAGAGAGAGAGAGAGAGAGAGAGAGAGAGAGAGAGAGAGAGAGAGGGAGAGAGAGAGAGAGAGAGAGAGAGAGAGAGAGAGAGAGAGAGAGAGAGAGAGAGAGAGAGAGAGAGAGAGAGAGAGAGAGAGAGAGAAAAGAAATCGAAATCTGAGCGAGAAAGGGGGAAAAAATCTGTCCCTTGGAGAAATTAAAAAGAAAAAAATTCGGAAAAAAAAAGTGAGTAGGTCGTTAAAGAGAGAAATCGAATTTCGTGAAAAAGGGGGGTGGGGGGGTGGGGGGGGGGGGGGGGGGGGGGGAAAAAAGAGGGTAGAGAGGGTTTTGAAAAGGGGGAGAGAGGTACGGGGGAAGGGGGGTCGGTCGTGACGAGAAAGAGAAGGGATGCCGCGATGGTGGTCGCTGTCGACACCGCCACACACGGGGGACTTGTCAGGTGCCAAGTTACTGGTGCCAGCTGCCGCTGATGGTGATCCTAGCGTGGTCCTCCCCGCCTCCCCGTGTCCGCCGGTACAAGCGATTGTCTGTGGAGTGCACCACATGAGACACGTGGAGTTTTCTCTATTGATTTTCCCCGCTTCACGCCGCCTCTGGCGGAGACGACACGACGACAAGCCGTGCGAAGAAGAAAGAAAGAAAGAAAGGAAGAAAATCAGTGTGGGAAGCCAGGTGGAAGCTGGCGCGTGGTGTTGGTGTCAGTCGGCGACAAGAGGAAAATGTCAAAACGTCTTCTGTGAGGTCTCAGTACAAGTGCCAGAGCTGGTGCCACCTGTGTGACGGACCCATCCGAGTTTTTTTTTCTCTCTCTGTTTATTTCTTTTTTTTTTCCCCCTTCTTTTATATTTATTGTTTTTATTCTCATTCGTTTTGTTTTTTTTTTTGGGGGGGGGTGGGGGGGGGGGGGGGGGGTGTTGTAGAGCGGGTAGTAGGGTGTGGAGGTGGGTGGGTGAAAGACGATGTGACAGCGATATTCGCGTTTTGAACATCGCCAAGAATGGTGCTGGCACCGAAAGTCGTCACATTTCAGGACCTCGCCGAACACACGAGAATTCACAGAACAGACTGGAAACAGATGCCGGAACATGGAACTTTTTTGCCTTCATTTTTCTGACTGGACACGCTGAGGCTGACTTACATCAGCTGAAAACAGCTAGGCGCCCTAGGATGGGAAAAAAAACATGGACTTGGATTAGATTATAAATAAATGAAGAAGTCAATGAATAAATAAGTTAGTGAATAGATGAGTGAATTACTCATTTCAAATTCTTATAGAAAAGGAAAAAAAGCATCTTAAAAAAAAAAAAAATGAAAAGGAACGCTTAAAAAAGTAAATAAAACGCCAATGCAACAGAAATTAGACACTGTTTCAGAAACAAATCGTGCAGATTGAGTTTATCTTTGTCATTCAGTCATTTTCTTATCAAACTGATGAAGCATGCAGATTTTCGCAAGATTGAAAGATTTGTAAATTAAAGTGCTTGCAAACGACCCTGTTTCGATTGAAAACAAAACGAAACAAAAAGCAAAAACAATGAAGCAAAACAAAACTATAGTTTAAGGCGTTTCTTCGTGTGTTGCTTTTGCTCATTAAAAACGCTAAAACCCCCCCCCCCCCCCCCCTTACATTACAGTAGTAATGTCAGATTCTGCAGCCAGATGGCAACTCCGTGAACGTGATTTCTGTGTCGTGACCCAGGGGGCGGAAGCTGCTCTTGTAACTCCTCAGACAACGGCGTCAAGCGTGGGATTCTCTGGAGCTGGGTTTCACGACCTCGTGCAACACAACCCCGCAATCAATAATTATCTTCACCACAAAGTCACCTTGACACTGACTTCTACCAGCTGTTGGAGAAACACCCGAGGAGGATGGAGAAAGAAGCGTAAATTCAAATCGATGAGAGAAGAAAAAGGGAAAAAAAAAGACAATAACAACAACAACAAAAATGATAATAGAAAAAAAAAAATAGAAAAAAGAAGAAAGAAAATAAAAGAAAGACTGAAAGGAAAGCACGTGACTGTAACTAGCACAGTGACCGAGCACACCGCCTGTGCGACAAAGGAAAAGAAAATCTTGCTAGAATCATGATCAAAATAACTATCAGAATACAACATTCCGTTTCAGTCACATAAAGAAACCGCAAAGAAAGCACGTGACTCTGAAATAGCTCAGTGAGAGAACGCACCGCCTGTGCGATTGAGAAAAGAAATCTTGCTTGCTAGAATCAGTAATAAAGTAACTTATCAGAATTCCAGCATTTTCTTTCAATCACGATGATCCGCTGCTTGATTTCTGTCGAATTTCTGTCGAATTTGAATAGCCTGCACTTAATAGGAACCAAGATTTCTGGTCGAATTTGAATAGGCCTGCACGTAATACGAACCAAGATTTCTGTCGAATTTGAATAGCCTGCACTTAATAGGAACCAAGATTTCTGGTCGAACTTGAATAGGCCTGCACTTAATAGGAACCAAGATTTCTGTCGAATTTGAATAGGCCTGCACTTGATACGAACCAAGATTTCTGTCGAACTTGGATAGGCCTGCACTTAATACGAACCAAGATTTCTGTCGAACTTGAATAGGCCTGCACTTAATACGAACCAAGATTTCTGTCGAACTTGAATAGGCCTGCACTTAATAGGAACCAAGATTTCTGTCGAACTTGAATAGGCCTGCACTTAATAGGAACCAAGATTTCTGTCGAACTTGAATAGGCCTGCACTTAATAGGAACCAAGATTTCTGTCGAATTTGAATAGGTCTGCACTTAATAGGAACCAAGATTTCTGTCGAATTTGAATAGGCCTGCACTTAATAGGAACCAAGATTTCTGTCGAACTTGAATAGGCCTGCACTTAATAGGAACCAAGATTTCTGTCGAACTTTAATAGGTCTGCACTTGATACGAACCAAGGTATTGCACAGACTTGTGTTCACTCCTTGTTTCACACTAAATGAGAGGATCAGACCCGGACAGGAGATGGGATAGTTTGGATGGTGGGGGGGGGGGGTGGAGGTCGACCCGCCCCCCCCCCCCCTCCCTTTTTGGAATTCCCATTTTCATGTGACTGATTTGACCCTAACCCCTCCCCCCTCTAGCTCTCTCTCCCGATCTATACACAAATATACAACTATATATATATATAAAACTCTGACCCGTATTAATTTTTTCTTCTGCAGAAACTTGGATGAACAAAAATAAAGACAAGACCGGAAGAAACAACAGTCGATACAGGTGCAACCAGTTTCCATCTTTGTGTTCATCAGAAGTCCTGGAGATAAAAAAGGAAGGAAAAAAAAGACACGAGCATTTATATATATATATATATATATATATATATTTTTTTTTTTTTACAGTCTTCTATCATAACTAAAACTTGAGGGGAAAGGGAGACAAGACCTCGAGAGAACCCCCCTCCTCCACCCCTACCCCACTCCAACCCTCCAACCCGAAACGACACCCGAGACAAAGACAGGTGAAGTGTGAATCGCAATCAGCGGGATTCAGAGTCGGCAAAGGGAGGCAACCCGAGCCAGCACACCATGGCCTCCACCTCTCTGGCACATTAGGGGTGTTCATCTGTGAGTGATTGAGCTGCTGGAACCGTCAGGTGGGAACCCGACCTCCCCTCCCCACAGGCCACCTTTTTCCGTTCCTGACAACCCCCTCCGCCATCCAACAGACATTTTTTTTTTTTTTTTTACTTTTTCTCACCGGACCCTGTGCCAGGAAAACTCATTTCTCCTATTCAACACCTGCCACAAATCCTGCGCGGCGCTGAAAAAAAAAAAAAAAGAAAGAAAAAAAAAAAAAAAAAGAAGAAAAAGAACGGAGGAAAAAAAAAAAAAGAAAACGTTAGGAGCCAAGGAAACTAGACCCACAGAGAGGTAGAGCCAGAGACACACACACACACACACACACACACACACACACACACACACACACACACACACACACACATAAATAAAGAAAGAAGCAGTGAAGAGAAAGAGAGTCACAGAGAGAGGTCAACAAGGTCTGGGAGAAGCCTGATCTGAACTGACCAGGGATTAGCGGCTGAGGCTTGGCCAGAGGGCCCATGAGATCAAGCCGAGCAGAAGGAGGAGGAGTCCTTTTCTCGTTCTTGGCACAGGTCTTGAGTGGCGGCTTGCTGTCACCTTGTGGGGGGGTAGCCCTGAGAGAGGGAGGACTCCGTGGTGCCACGTGCTGCTGGTGGTGCTGTGCTGTGCTGGGCTGGGCTGGGCTGGGCTGTGCTGTGCTGGGCTGGGCTGCCGGACTGTTGCTCCTTAGTGTGGTGTCCAGGAGAGGAAGGGGGAGCTTGGGCTCGTCGCTTCTGGACAGGTCAGTGCGGCCTTGAGAGTGGCTTTCTCTTGTGAACTTTTTTTGTCTGTCTGTG
>JADBJO010003576.1:212600-225100 GCA_016801955.1 Conus betulinus | reverse complement strand
CCCCCCCCCCCCCCCCTCCTCTCTCTATCTCTCTCTCAACCTCTTCTCTCTGAGCCTCTCTTATCCCTCTCTCTCCCTTCATTTTTTTTTTTCTTTTTCACACTTATCCCATGCCTCGCCCAACGTCTCTCTCTCTCTCTCTCTCTCTCTCTCTCTCTCTCTCTCTTCTCCACACTCATCTTATCCCTCACTCCACTACCTTCTTCTCCCTCCTTCTCCACCCGCCTTCTCCCCCCTCTTCCTGTCTGTAGTATACAGTAATCTGCAACAGCCGGGTCCAGGTCCGGCCAGTTGTGCAGCTCCAATCACGGGCGGGGACTGGGAGAGACCCGTTTGATGAAAAAACGGCACTCATGTAATCACGCGGTTGACAGCTCTGAATTCAGGTCCAGTTCTCGCCCCGGAGAGTGCAGCGGAGAGGGCCACGTGACAGCCATTGACGCAATTGCCCCAATGAGAGCGAGAGGGAGCAATTTACTTGTTCGGCTATCAAACGACAGCCAAGGATTGAGAGGAAACATATTGAACGACCTTGTCAGTCGGACCTCTGGAAGAAAGAAGGAAACGGAGAAAAGGAAAGTAAATGGCGGAGGGAGGAGGGTGGGAGTGGGGGATGGGGAGAAAAGAGAGGCAGGTGGGGGTGGGGGTGGGGGGGGGGGGGGATTTTGAAGTCTTGGCATACGCAAGACTGTAAAATCTGGGTGGAATCGTTGGGGGAATGAAGGGAAAGTGAGATACGAAGGCTGTATCAAAGAAACTCGAAACTATACGTGGTTCAGATTTAAAGGGGGGGGGGGGGGGGGGGGGGGGGGGGGGGGGGGGGACACAGAAATATACGTCAATGAATGTTTAGCTGTTGTTATTATTGTTGTTGTTGTTGTTGTTGTTGTTGATTTTTTACTGAACTGTCCTGTTCTTGTTTTTTTTTCTTTTCTTTTTTTTTCCCAATAATTCTTTTTTTTTTTTTTTCACATTTTTAATCAAACAATATAGAGATTACAGATGCGCATAAAGAGGACAGTGCACCAAGTCATATGTACATAAGCATCATTTCTGTATAAACAGTTAATGGCATATGTCCAAAACAGTTTTTTTTTTTAAAAAAGAAGGAAACAAAAAAACAAACAAACAAACAAACAAGCAAAATAAACATAGACACGTACCTAAGTTTAGCACAATAGGGGGGAAAAAACAGTGGGGAAAAAAAGAGTGACATCATCTTTTGCAAGATTTAACAGCTTATTGCTTCTCCTCTCCTTCCTCACTCTCTCCATTTCAGAGGGAGGTTGTGAAGGAAAGAAGACTGGGCATATGGAAATGTGTATTAGATCAAGATCTTAAAAAAATGTTTTCTTAAGGAATCATTGGCTTATAGTTGTTCCATGCAGCATGAAAATGGTTTAGTTTGTTGTTGACTTTAGCATTAAACAATTCGATTTTATATCTATTGCTCAACTGACTCTGAAAAATTGAAGCATTTGGTCTACATGTTTTGATTTTGCACTTATATATATAAAGTTTTAGCTAGCATAATAATGAAATCAAAAAAACTGTCTCTGTTTTCACACGTTGATCTATTCCAAAATAACGATATCTCGTGTGATTTTGATGTTAGATGTGTTTCGACATTTTTCATTAAATAACTTTTCAACTTCTTTCCAAAAGTTTGAGCGCGGTTGCACATCCATAAGAAGTGTTGGACCGAATCTCTCTCTTCGTTACAGAAAGTACAACTTGTTGTGTTTGTTAAGCCCATAGCATTTAAGACAATATTTGTACCAATAATTCTGTGTACGATTCGAATTTGTAGCCATTTTAACTTTATATCTTTGATTTTGTGGACGTGAGTAAATACTTTATTCCAATGGATTTCAGAATTCAGTTTGTTTAGCCATTTGGAGCAGCAATTTGGCTTGCGCTCATCTTGAATGAAAATTTCATAGAACTGTTTGGCTCCTTTATTTTCCTTCATAATAATATTTAAAGCCTTCGGTGTGTTATGGTTTATGTCTGTGTTATTATCTATTTTGATACCCGTTTTCCTTATGAATTGTTTCATTGAAGAAATCCATCCATTGTATGAGACAAAATCTATGGTGTCAACATTAATGCTAAATTCTCCAAAGTTCATAAATTGTCCGTTTGGTTTCAGAAAGTGTTTTATTGCGAATATCCCTTTCTCAATTAACTTGTTTTGCTTGATTACCGCATTCCCTACTTTTATCATGTCATTGTAAAATACGGGTTCAACAAGTAGTTCATTTAATGTCTCGGGTGTCACACAAAGACAAAATTCCCGATAGGCTGTAAACGTGTCTTTCCAAAATAAATAAACACTTGTGTATCCAGAACCGTACCCTGGTCCATAATTTTCGATTCTATCACTGAAAGGGTATGTTTTTAAAACGATGTTCTTCCATTTATGACTTGTGGTTTTAAGTTTCTTTATCCACAGAAGTTTCAAAGCATTAATGTATTTTTTTTATATCAGTATGTTTAAACCACCTTGCTTTACAGTCTTCACTGCTGTTTTCCTGCTTATTCTATCTTGTTTGCCATTCCAAACGAAGCTGAAACACATCTTTTGAAGTTTTTGAATTAAAAGGTCAGGAGGGTTAGGTAGCAAAATCCAGAGGTGTATAAGTTTTGATAGAATAAGGGACTTGAGAACAGCAACTCTTCCGACTGGCGTTATACTTCTCTGAGACCAAATTTTGAATAATATTTTAACTTCCGAAAATTTGTCATTATAATTTAAGTTTTCACATTCTTTTAGGTCTTGAGTGAACCAAACACCCAGTATTTTGAATTTAGAAGGATTCCATATCATTTTCAGATGAGGACAGTATCTTTTTTTTTCGAGTTTTTATAACACCCTAGCCATATTGATTGCGTTTTTTCATTATTCAAGAGTAGGCCTGAATTCTGCCAAAACGTGGTAAGGACATTTATAGATCGTTCAAATGAAGTTTTGTTACCAGTGTTTATTAGCTGAGTGTCGTCAGCGAACTGAACTATTTTGTGTGTCTATATCGTTTATTTTTATACCTTTTATGTCTTGTCTTCCTTTATCATTATCGCTAGAATTTCTGCACATATTATAAAATAGATAAGGAGATATAGGGTCTCCCTGTCTACACCCCCTTTCTATTTTAAACCATTGCGCAGTCTGGCCATTTACAGTGACTGTTGATTTAATATCTTTATAGCAAGTTTCTATCCAGTGGCATATACTGTTACCAAACCAAAAGCCCCTTAGCATTGAACATAAAATCCCAGTCGAGGGAGTCGAAGACTTTTTCAAAATCTATAGATAGCAACAGACCAGGGAAATTTCTTGCATTTAAGTAATTAATCAAATCATAAATCAGTCTGATATTGTCACCCATGTATCTGTTAGCCATGAAACCTGTTTGGTCCTCACTGATAATAGAAGGTAAAACATTTCTGATTCTCTTGGAAATACACAAGGAAGCTATCTTGTAAACTACATTTAGGAGGGAGATGGGATGCCAGTTTTTTTACAAATTCTTTGGGTTTATCACCTTTTGGTATAGAAATAATCAGTCCCTCCTTCTGTGTTGCCGAAAATTCTCCATCTCTATACGATTCATTATAGATCTTACCACCAGTGGGCCAGTATTTTCCAAAGAACTTAAAAAATTCGGCACAAAACCCATCTGAACCTGGGCTTTTGCCATGTTTCATATTTTTAAAGCTACACTTGCTTCTTCTAAAGTGATTTCCCTTCCACATTTGTTTATCATCTTCAGATAATTTTGGAATTGTTTTAACAAGTGTTTTTTATTTCGCATTTTTCAGTTACCTTTTTCTTGTATAAGTTTTCGTAGAAAGTTTTAACTTCGTTTAAAAGATCTTTCTGTTCTTTTATTATTTCATCATCTTTGGTCACTAGTCTGGTCATTGTTTTACTAATATAATTTCTTTTTTCCAGGTTACAAAAGTATTTCGAGATTTTTTTTCACCGTCTGCGATCCACTTCGCCTTTGACCGTAACAGTACACCTTCCATTTTCTGATCCCTGATCGCTTTTAATTCTTGATTTTTTTCTTCAATCATTCTTATTTCAACATCTCCTTTATTCTTTATCCTCTCAAGATTCTTTATATTTTTGGTGATTTCGATTTCTTTTTCTGACGTTTTTTTTTTCTTTTTCATTGTAGCGTAAGCTATTGATTTACCTCTTATTGTCATTAATAGGAAATCTGGGAAGACTTTGCCTTTTAATTTAAATTTGAGTCCAGATTTTATTAACTCAGACAATACTGATTGGTCTTGTATTGCTGATTGATCAGCTATATGTTCTTTTATCACATTTAGAATAAATTCATTAATTTCATCTACATATTGTTTATCCTTTAGTAGAGATACATTGAATTTCCAGAATCCTTTAGATTTTTCACTTTTACCGAATTTCAAACATAATGTGACCATTGAATGGTCAGATCGATAACCTGGTTCAATATCAGAATTTTCATAATAAGAAATAAGATACTCAGATAGTAAAAAGAAGTCTAATCGACTTTGTTTTAAGTGGAGTTCATTTACGCCAGGTATATCTCCTACATTCCGGATTCTCTTCCCTCCATATGTCTGCCAACCCAATTTCTTCTGTCATGTTTATGAATTCTTCCCTTGCTTTCCGATTATTATCGTGTACATAATTGTAACAGTCAAGATGGGGATCCATTGTGATGTTCCAATCACCCACACAAATAATATAATTGGTATCATAACTCCTTATGTTTTCCTTAAGCGTGCTGTAGAATAGTGGATCATCTTTATTAGGCCCATACACATTAACCAGGAGAAAGTGTTTTTCAAATGTACTAAATGCTACAATTATGAAGTTACCGTCTTTATCTCGTTGGACATTTGTTATTTTGAATTCAATATTATTTGAAAATAATCCGGCTACACCTCTGGAATTTGACCGATATGAGGCAAATAAGCATTTATAGCCCCATTCTGCAGTTACGTATTTCTCAAGTTTATTGGTAAAGTGGGTGCCCTGTAGACAGTAAACTGAATAGTTTTGCTGTTTTAAATAGTGAAAGATATCCCTACGTTTATGTATGTCACCTAGATCTTGACAATTAAATGACGCAATAGTTAAACTATCCATGGCGATTGAAAAAACATTTCAAGTATACAAAGCATAGAACACAGGAGGTTAAAACAATGGAAAACAAGAATGAAGCCCAGTTCTTCCATAAATCACAGCTTATATAACAATAATCCTCATTGAGTACATTGACGCACTGCTCCCCACAGTCTGTTACACAGAAACACATATCAACAGATACAAATATGAAAAAAGTGTACATAATCTCTGCATGAGAGATCTGAAAAATACGTAAAAAGATGTCGTAATCTACTTGACCACCGCAAACGAGCATCGAGTGCAAATGAGTTATAATTTGTGATGAGTGTGTCGACCGACGTTTTTTTCTTGTTTTTGTTCTTGTATTGATTGTGAGGGCATAAATACAGGATGGCCAAACCATTGAAAAAAGCTCTTCCCCTTGGGCAGTGAGTTTGCATACACATGAACTGGAAGCTGTCTGCGCTGTTTATTTAAATTCATTGTCATTTATCATCATCTTTATTAGCATCATCATCATCATCATCATCATCATCATCATCATCATTATTGCTATATCAATAATAACAACAATGATGATAATGATCATGGTGAAGTCATCATCATTCCTCCTCCTCCTCATTAGTAGTAGTAGTAGTAGTAGTAGTAGTAGTAGTAGTAGTAGTATATTGCTGTTGCTGTTGTTGTGTTGTGGTCGTCATGTGATACAGGTAATTCCATGAGGGATGTGTTGGCTGCTCGTGGGAAGTCGTTGAGTGGCTGTGGATGGGGGACCCGAAATAAGCGGCGTGGGAGAAAGAGCCCTGGGAGACACGGAAGTTTAGCCAGAAAGACGGACAAAACAGGCCCCCCATCCGTTCCCCTCAAGGAAAGACAATGAAACGAACCAGTTAATGAATACATAGATAGCAGCAAATGAAATGCTTCTTTCAAACCTATATAGGTTGGAGTTCAACAGACAGTGTGATGATCATCACGATGGACTTTTAATGAAAAACTAACCACAAGTCTGCTGCACAGCAGTTCAGTTTGCCGTGTGGACACCAACAGCTTACGACGATCAGTGTTGTGGGTACCAGCAGTTTTAACCAAATGATGTAAAGACCTGCAGTTTAAGCAGTGGTGTGGGTGCCACCGTTTTGAACACTGGCGTGGGTACCACCGTTTTTGAACACTGGTATGGGTACCAGCATTTTGAACACTGTTGTGGGTACCACCGTTTTGAACACTGGTATGGGTACCAGAATTTTGAACACTGTTGTGGGTACCAGCATTTTGAACACTGGGTGTGGGTACCACCGTTTTGAACACTGGTGTGGGTACCAGCATTTTGAACACTGATGTGGGTACCAGCATTTTGAACACTGGTGTGGGTACCACCGTTTTGAACACTGGTGTGGGTACCAGCATTTTGAACACTGGCGTGGGTACCAGCATTTTGAACACTGTTGTGGGTACCAGCATTTTGAACACTGTTGTGGGTACCACTTGTGTGGGTACCAGCATTTTGAACAGTGATGTGGGTACCAGCAGTTTGAACACTGGTGTGGGTACCACCGTTTTGAACACTGGTGTGGGGGTACAGCAGTTTGAACACTGATGTGGGTACCACCGTTTTGAACAATGGTGTGGGTACCACCGTTTTGAACACTGGTGTGGGTACCAGCATTTGAACATTGATGTGGGTACCAGCATTTTGAACACTGGTGTGGGTACCACCGTTTTGAACACTGGTGTGGGTACCAGCATTTTGAACACTGGTGTGGGTACCAGCATTTTGAACACTGGTGTGGGTACCATTGGTGCGAGTACCAGCATTTTGAAACAGTGATGTGGGTACCAGCAATTTGAACACTGGTGTGGGTACCACCGTTTTGAACACTGGTGTGGGTACCAGCAGTTTGAAACACTGGTGTGGGTACCACCGTTTTGAACACTGGTGTGGGTACCAGCATTTTGAACACTGGTGTGGGTACCAGCATCTCGAACACTGGTGTGGGTACCAGCAGTTTGACACTGGTGTGGGTACCAGCAGCTTGAACATTGGTGTGGGTACCAGCAGTTTGAACACTGGTGTGGGTACCAGCATTTTGAACACTGGTGTGGATACCAGCAGCTTGAACACTGGTGTGGGTACCAGCTGTTTGACACTGGTGTGGGTACCAGCATTTTGAACAGTGATGTGGGTACCAGCAGTTTGAACAGTGATGTGGGTATCAGCATTTTGAATAGTGATGTGGGTACCAGCATTCTGAACAGTGATGTGGGTACCAGCATTTTGAACAGTGATGTAGCTACCAGCAGTTTGAACAGTGATGTGGGTGCCAACAGTTTAAAGCAGTGATGTGCTTACCAACAGTCTGAGCAGTGATACGGCTACCTGCAGTTTAAGCAGTGATGTAAGTACCAGGATTTTAAGCAGTGGTGTAGGTTACAACTTAAAGTAATGCTGTGTGTGCAAGCAGTTCACACAGTGGTGTAGGTAACAGTAGTTTGATGGTGATGTAGCGTCCAGGCGGTTTGGATAGTGATTGATGGCGAGAGGGCAGCTGAACGTGAAGTTTCAGTAAGTATCTGCGTGTAGAAAGTTCATTTAAGGAAGATGCACTTCTTGTCGGTGTGTTAGACCTGTCTTCTTAACCGATATTCAAAAGCCATTTTGACACACACACACACACACACACACACACACACACACACACACACTGGCAAGCTTGCTACGTGCACTGCAACCTGCGCATTTAAACTGTCTTCCCTCGCAGTCTCACTGATAGTCAGCAGCGACACGGGCAAGGGATATCACTCTTTGTCTCTCTCCAGGGACACCCATCCGCCCTAGCGTCGCCCCCTACCTTTCCCCCCTCCCCACCCCCCCCCCCCCCCCCCCCCCCCCCCCCCCCCCCCCCACCCCCATACATCCTGGACAAGAAATGGACCTAATACAGTCCAGCCCCATCAACAGGTCCAGCTCTAACACGTGACACGTCCGACGCCAGTAACCTAACTACTGAGATTCACTTCTGTTTCTTAACCGACTCTAGGAGTGACAGGAGGGAGGTGGAGGACGACCTGGGGGAACGGAGGGGAGGCAGATGAAGGGAGACGGGGAGGGCAGGGAGCGACATAAGGATCCTCGATCCGTCCCATCTGTCGTTTTGTCACGAAGCGAGAGCCACAGGTTTCCTCCACGCAGAAGGCGTCAACCTGCGGCTGGCTGCTTGGCCGGGCGATTTTTGTTTTTGTCACCTGTGAAATCACTTTGTGGAATCAGTGCCGTGTCCTCTCTGGCAGGTTGCCTGGGTGACGACCTAACATGGATTGCTCTCTGTGGAGTGCCGGTACTGATGCCGTGACGGGATGGGTCTGAATGTGGCTGTGCAAGGGCACGGAATGAGTAGCGTGGAGGAAGTGGCATCGGGAGGGCAAGGAAGGGAAGAGACGACAGAAAACAAACGAAGCAAAACAAAGCAAAGCAAAGCAAAACGGAACAAACTCAGAAGCGTAAATGGCAACCATTTGCACGCTTTTTTTTTGTTATCATCATCAACTAAAGAAAAAAAATCACGGTTAGGTCTTTTTAGATCACAGTTGGATCACGGTTGACATTTAAGTTTATTTCAACATTTTTTTTTTCTCTCCTGCATTTTGCGCTGTTAAGATATTTTGTTGATGCTGATTTTCTCATTTCACCAAGCTGGAAAGATTCCACTGTATTTGAATGACATGGAGCGCCTGTAACTAGCTTGAGAAGTGAATATCCGCATTCAGACTCGGTGGATATTAGTTTTGTAGAAACCCGACCCTAAGGCTGCTTGCTAGCTATTTTCAGACAGATTCAGCTTGTCTGGACTTTTGGTGGCATTCTGTCCACATTTTAAAAGTTTTGTTTTTCTTTTTAAGGTTCAGATTTGAGCTCAGACAGAGACTTCTCAAAACAGAAGTTTAGTGCTATATTCAATTTGTTTTCCAAGCTGGAATCTGGACATTTCTTTTTCTGACCAAGATCGCATTGCTGCAAAGATCGTGTCTCCGATCTCTGTCTGCCTGAATGACTGTCTTCTATCTGTCCGTCCGTCTGTCTCTCAAACTCTGTCTGTCCGTCTGCCTGTCTGTCTGTGTCCGTCTCCCTCGCTCTGTGTGTGTGTGTGTGTGTGTGTGTGTGTGTGTGTGTGTGTGTGTGTGTGTGTGCACACGTGTGCGTGCGTGCGCTCGCTACAGAGTTAATGCTTTAGTAAGCACACATAATATGTGCGCGTGTGCACCCGAATGCGTTTGTCTGATGTTGTATAGCAAGAAGTGTGGGAGAGGCTGAATGCGTTTGTCTGATGTTGTATAGCAAGAAGTGTGGGAGAGGCTGAATGCGTTTGTCTGATGTTGTACAGCAAGAAGTGTGGGAGAGGCTGAATGCGTTTGTCTGATGTTGTATAGCAAGAAGTGTGGGGGAGAGGCTGAGCCCGGGTCATGTTCCCAATAGCTTCCACCCCCCCCCCCACTCCCCGCTCTCTTCGCTCCCTCCTCCCACCCTTCAGCGTCCACGGCCCCGTCCTCCACTGCCCCCAGACCTCATGAGCTGTCAATCCCCTCACACACCGGCGGTCTGTGTGGCAGCTGCTGTAATCGTCTTGTCCTCTCTGCTGCTGCTTCAGCTCACTGCCACATGTCCAGTGGCCCTCACAATCACATCAAACACTGCCTGAACAGCAAAGAACACAGACAGATTCCTCTTGTCGCTGACTGGCCTAATTACCTTTCACCTTCCCCGCCGCCCCCCCTCCCCCTCCTTCACTCCCCACGCGTCCCCATTCCTTCTCCCCCTCCCACCCTCGCTGTTTGTGCTGTTCTGGTTACTGTTTCTGACAAGACACAGATTTGATGACGCAGTCTTTGGGGTAGGTTCAGCAGAAGAAAAACGGACGTATGTCAGCAGCAACAACAACAACGCTGTCCATGAATAAACACAGAAAGAAATGGTCTTCTGAACGAGAGGATCGAGAAGCAAACGAAGAGAGAGGGTGATATGTTTTCAGCCCACTTTCCGCGAGAATGGAAAAAAAAAAAAAAAAAAAGAAGAAATATTTGGCCAGACATTACATTATCTGTTGTACTTTATTTTTTTGTTATTATCATTATTATCATTATTGTTGTTATTATTATTATTGATAGTGTGTGTGTGTGTGTGTGTGTGTGTGTGTGTGTGTGTGTGTGTGTGTGTGTGTGTGTGTGTGTGCGTGCGTGTGTGCGTGTGTGTGTGTGTGTGTGTGTGTGTGTGTGTGTGTGTGTTTGACAGGCGATTTGGACATAGTAACTTTAAATCTGTGTGAAAGTCTGTCCGTTTTAGAACTTAAGAATTATCTGTTCTGGAAGTCAGTTCCACCTCAAAATGGGGACAATGCTTTGGATCGGACCATTTTGCTTGCCACGTGCTTAACACACAAATGTATGAGGAATGAAAACAAACCAATTATATTAGTTTTCGAAATATTGAAACTGCTTATGAGAAAATACGGGTAATCTGTAGAAATACCGCGTAGAACAATTCCATATAAATGTATATAATTACCTGTGAAAGTTGTATGTGTGCAGTAGTTACAGCCGTGTACGTGTAACTGTGTCTGTGGAAGAAGAGGCTCTCTAGGGGATGGTTTCAGGGTGTGTTCTCTATAAAAATGATGGTGATTTAAAACAAAACTAAAATCCACCTCTACCTTGTGTCTGACTAGTAGTGGAAGGAGCAACATCGCGGTACTTAGATATCGACAGAAATTCATATTTTCCTCGGGGTTGTTTAGAATTACTCAAGAATGGCTCAAGAGTAATAGACCTTCGCCTTAAGCGCTTAGAAGGGCTAGTGCTCCGAGTGACGGATAAACTTAGAAGTGGGGGGGCGGGGGAGGGGGGTGGGGGCAAAGGTGAAATGATGTCTGAACAACAAATAGATTGACGCCAGTGAAGTGGTTATCCATCAAAACGCAGTCTGGCCTCACTCGGGCTGACCTGAAGGGTGGTACTGTAAAGTCCCCATTGATCGGAGTTGGAATTCAACAGGAGTTAAAGGACTTTGCAGGTTTAGCGCTGTCCAGTGGGAGAGGCTGACAGGTCGTCTGTTTATGACACCCACTCTTCATGTAGGCCTGCTGCAAGGGGAGGCCATTGCGGGCGGAAATCTAAACACATTTGAACAACTGTGAACAATGACTCCACGGACAATTATCGTTTCTATCGGTATATTGCTGTCACCATCATTACATCGGTATTGCTGTCACCATCATTACATCGGTATTGCTGTCACCATCACTACATCGGTATTGCTGTCACCATCATTACATCGGTATTGCTGTCACCATCATTACATCGGTATTGCTGTCACCATCATTCCATCATTACTACTTCAGCTCGCAATGCCTCCTTCCCGACAGCCTCGTTTTCATTCAACGCCCACCTAGCGCCGAATTGGACAAAGAGAGAGCGGTTGCTCGGTCGTTCTTCATTTTCGTTGTCCGCAGTGTTGTTTGTCCTACCTGAAGAAAACTTAAGACGTCGAAACGCGTCGTGTTTTGTCTTGTGATTCGTTTGTCCACGTTGTTCAGCGGAGTCATCATTATGGTTTTTAAAATTTGTTTGAAGTAAGCCTGCTGGTCAGGCTTCTGTCCACTTGGCTACGTGTTAGCGTGGATCCTCAGTCCAGTTGTCGTGGACGCCAGAGGGTGTCGGTGAAACTTGACCCAGGATCTCAGAGCTGTTGGGGGAGATAAGCATTCCCCTGTCTGGCATATACTGGGGTCTAAGTTTCCACACTATTGGACTGCTTCCAGTCTTCACGGCCTGTGGTGTGTCTGCGAGGAGTTGGGCTGGAACTGTGTTTTCAGCGACTTAAAGCCACACATTGTGCTTCTGCCATCTGTCTGAGTGACAGGCTGTCAGGGAGCCATGATAGCCAATCAAAGTTCAGAACGGGAGTGAGGGTGAGTCGCACGTGCGAGAACAAGAGGTGCGTGATGTGGCTTAGATAAAGGGCAGTGGATAAATGCAGAGGTATTAGAAAGGTTAATATTGCTGATTTTTATGATGAGGCCTGTTGTCTCTTGCTGCACTCGTGCTCAGAAACGCGCGTGTTCGTGTTGTATCGTGTCGTGTGTGTGCGTGTGTGTGTGTGCGTGTGCGTGTGTGTGTGTGTGTGTGTGTGTGTGTGTGTACGTACGTACGTACGTAAGTGTGTGTGTTTGTGTGTGTGTGTGTGTGTGTGTATGTGTGTGCGTGTGCGCGCGTGTGTGTGTGCGTGTGTGTCTGTCTGTTTGTCTATCTGTCTTATGTCTATGTCTCTCTCTCTCACTCTCTGTCTCTTTATGTGTGTGTGTGTGTGTGTGTGTGTGTGTGT
>JADBJO010003576.1:187600-202600 GCA_016801955.1 Conus betulinus | reverse complement strand
TCCCAGTGCTGTGGTTAAATCGATTTTCTTTCGTCTAGTTTTTTTCCTTGTACGAGTAAAAGGATTCAACAGCATCTTTCACCTTCGCCCTTTCTCAGTTGCCGTCCGCTGTTAGATGGATTTATGATCTTTATTAACTTTCTTCTCTTCTTCCGCGTCTCCATCGTCTTCATTCTCTGCCTGGGCACAACGAGTCTGCTGCCTGGATGTTAAGTCTTTCCGCTTCAAAGAGAATGTTCCCCCCAGCGCCTTCTCTCTGTTCCTGTCTCCGCCCCTCTCTCTCTTTCCTCTGTGTCTCTGTTTTTCTCTCTCTGTCTCTCTCTGTGTTTCTGTCTCTCTGTCTTTCTAAATGTCTTTCTCTGGGCTCTCTCTGTCTTTGTCTCTTCTGTCTGTCTGTCTTTCCCTCTCTCTGTCTCTGTCACTCTCTCTGTGTGTCTGTGTCACTCGCTGTGTGTCTCTCTGTTCTCTGTCTCTCTCTCTCTCTCCTCTCTCTCTCTCTCCGCCTCTCTCTCTCTCTCTTCTCTCTCTCTCTCTCTCTCTTCTCTTCTTTCTGTCTCTGTCTGCTCTCTCTCTGTCTCCCTCTCTCTCTATCTCTGTCTGTCTCTCCACTCTTCTCTCTCACTCTCTCTCTCTCTCTCTCTCTCCTCTCTCTCTCTCTCTCTCTCACTCTCTCTCTCTCTCTCTCTCTATCTCCCCTCTTTTCTCTCTCTCTCCCTCTCTCCCTCCTCTCTCTCTCTCTCTCTCTCTCTCTCTCTCTCTCTCCTCTCTCCCAACTTTGCTTTCTGCTTCTCTCTATACATTGTTTACAGGCGGGCGAGGGGTGGCAGGGAGGCGTGGGTGGGTGGAACTTGGAGGAGGGGAAGGGGAGGGTGGTTAGAGAGGTTTAAAAGAGAAGGGTGGGAACAAAATTTTGATTACAGTGAACCTGTGTGTGTGTGTGTGTGTGTGTGTGTGTGTGTGTGTGTGTGTGCGCGCGTGTGTGTGCGCGCGCGCACGTGCGTAATGTGTGTATGTGTGTGTGTGTGTGTGTGTGTGTGTGTGTGTGTGTGTGTGTGTGTGTGTGTGTGTGTGTGTGTTTGTGTGTGTTCTTCGACCAATCGCCCATCTGATCTTTAATGATTCTAATACAATCCCCCATCGTCAATGTCCTCTTTCCAAAATCACCTGAAGTCCTTTGTTCCTTCCCTCGTTGAACGAATCTACAGTCGTGTTCTCTTTCCTGCTGACAACCCAACCCACAGTCATGTTCTTTTCCTGCTGACAACGATCCACAGTCATGTTCTATTCCTGCTGACAACGACCCACAGTCATCTTCTATTCCTGCTGACAACGACCCACAGTCATGTTCTATTCCTGCTGACAACGACCCATAGTCATGTTCTATTCCTGCTGACAACCAATCCACAGTCATGTTCTATTCCTGCTGACAACGGTCCACAGTCATGTTCTATTCCTGCTGACAACCAGTCCACAGTCATGTTCTTTCTATTCCTGCTGACAACCCAGTCCACAGTCATGTTCTATTCCTGCTGACAACCAGTCCACAGTCATGTTCTATTTCCTGCTGACAACCAGTCCACAGTCATGTTCTATTCCTGCCGACGATCAGTCTCTTCTTTCTCTCCTTTTTTCTCTCTTTTTTTTCCTCATATTGATGCTGCTGGCTCCTATTGTCCCCCCCGCCGTCTGTTCATGTATCAACTCCTCGTGTCCTTCACTTAAGTGTCCATGTCTTTGCTTGTTCTGTCCCCCCTTTTATGTCCATGTCCCTACAACTTGTGTCCCTCTTTTATGTCCATGTCTCTCTACAACTTGTGTCCCTCTTTTATGTTCATGTCTCTACAAACTTGTGTCCCTCTTTTATGTTCATGTCTCTACAACTTGTGTCCTCTTTTATGTTCATGTCTCTACAACTTGTGTCCTTCTTTTATGTCATGTCTCTACAACTTGTGTCCCTCTTTTTATGTTCATGTCTCTACAACTTGTGTCCCCTCTTTTATGTTCATGTCTCTACAACTTGTGTCCCTCTTTTATGTTCATGTCTCTACAACTTGTGTCCCTCTTTTATGTTCATGTCTCTACAACTTGTGTCCCTCTTTTGTATTCATGTCTCTACAACTTGTGTCCCTCTTTTATGTTCATGTCTCTACAACTTGTGTCCCTCTTTTATGTTCATGTCTCTACAACTTGTGTCCCTCTTTTATGTTCATATCTCTACAACGTGTGTCCCTCTTTTATGTTCATGTCTCTGTGCCTCTTGTTCCCGTTTTTCATGGTCTCTTCTGTTCCTGTCCTAGTTCTACGTTAATGTTTCTGCTGTTTTCCTGTCTCAGTTTTATGTTCATGTCTCTGCTTTTATTATTCCAGCTTTATGTTGATGTCTCTGCTTTTATTGTTCCAGCTTTACGTTGAAAGTCTGCTGCTTATGGTTCCAGCTTTATGTTTATGTCTGCTTTTATTATTCCAGCTTTATGTTGATGTCTGCTTTTGCTATTTCCACCTTTATATGTCTATTTCTATTAACTTTTTCCAGCTCCAGCAGCGTTATGTTGATGTCTTTGCTGCTCCAGTGCTCGCTTCATGTTTGTGTCTCTCTCTGCTCCTGTCCTACCTTCATATTGATGTGTCTGTGCTCCTGTCTTACCTTTACATTGATGTCTCTGCTCCTGTCCTACATTTATATTTACGTCTCCTGCTCCTGTCCTACCTTTTACATTGATGTCTCTGCTCCTGTCCTACCCTTTTACATTGATGTCTCTGCTCCTGTCCTACCTTTATATTGATGTCTCTGCTCCTGTCCTACCTTTATATTGATGTCTCTGCTCCTGTCCTATCTTTACATTGATGTCTCTGCTCCTGTCCTACCCTTTATATTGATGTCTCTGCTCCTGTCCTACCTTTATATTGATGTCTCTGCGCCTGTCAGGATACCTTTATATTTTACGTCTCTGCTCCTGTCCTACCCTTTATATTGATTGTCTCTGCTCCTGTCCTGTCTACTACCTTTATATTGATGTCTCTGCTCCTGTCTTACCTTTATATTGATGTCTCTGCTCCTGTCCTACCTTTATATTTACGTCTCTGCTCCTGTCCTACCTTTATATTGATGTCTCTGCTCCTGTCCTACCTTTATATTGATGTCTCTGCTCCTGTCCTACCTTTATATTGATGTCTCTGTTCCTGTCTTACCTTTTTCTCAATATCTCTGCTCCTGTTCTACCTTTATATTGATGTCTCTATCCCTGGCCTATCTTTATATTCATGTTTCTTCTGCTCCTGTCCTACCTTTATGTTTGTGCCTCTGCTCCTGTCGCCGTTGTCGCTTTATACATTCACGTCTGTATTTCTGTTAATAATTTCTATCTCGGATACTCCTTTCCACCGCCCTTTGTTTATGACTTTGTCTGCTCGTTATCTCTGCTCTGTCTTCTTCGTGCTTTCTGCCCTTGTCTTTGTGATCCAAGTCGCTGTCTGATCCTTCCTCGTGCTTTATACTGGTGTCTGTGATGATCCTTTCTGTCGCTGTCTCCTCGTGTCTTTATACGTGCTTTATACTGGTGTCTGGGATGATCCTTTTTGTCGCTGTCTTCTTCGTGCTTTATACTGGTGTCTGTGAGATGATCCTTTCTGTCGCTGTCCTCTCTTCGTGCTTTATATACTGGTGTCTGTGATGATCCTTTCCGTCGCTGTCTTCTTCGTGCTTTATACTGGTGTCTGTGATGATCCTTTCTGTCGCTGTCTTCTCTTCGTGCTTTATACTGGTGTCTGGGATGATCCTTTCTGTCGCTGTCCTCTCTGATCTCGTTCTTTCGTGCTACTGATGTCTGTGTGTGATCCTTCTTCTGTTCTGTCGCTGTCTTTTATACTGGTGTCGTGCTCCTTTCTGTCGCTGGATTCTTCTTGCTTTATGCTTTATACTGGTGTCCTGTGATGATCCTTCCTTTCGCTGTCCTCTTCTTTCGTGCTTTATACTGGTGTCTCTGATCATCCTTTCTGAGTTTTCTGTTATCCTTCATCGTCCCTCGCTGGTTCATGTCCCTGCTCTCCTTTCTTCGATTTAGCCATTCCTTATACTACCCCTCCTGTATATTCTGTTCTTACCCCTATAATCCTTTAATGTTAATGTGTCCCCTCCTGTCCCTTTATACTAATATTCATAGCCCTTCCTACCCCCTCCTGTCCTCCCCTTTATTCCTCGTTCCTACGTTCCTAGCCCTCCTGTGTCTTCTTTATTTATATTCATGTTCCTACCCCTCCTGTCCTCTCTTTTTTCATTCATGTTCCTACCCCTCCTGTCCTTCCTTTATATTCATGTTCCTACCCTTCCTGTCTTCCCTTTATATTCATGTTCCTAGCCCTCCTGTCCTCGCTTCATATTCATGTTCCTACCCCCCTCCTGTCTTCCCTTTATATTCACGTTCCTACCCCTCCTGGTCCTCTCTTTATATTCATGTTCCTACCCCTCTGTCCTCGCTTCATATTCATGTTCCTACCCCTCCTGTCCTCTCTTTATATTCATGTTCCTAGCCCTCCTGTCCTCGCTTCATATTCATGTTCCTACCCCCTCTTGTCCTCCCTTTATATTCATGTTTGCTACCCCTCCTGTCCTCCTCTCTTTATATTCACGTTCCTACCCCTCCTGTCCTCTCTCTTTATATTCATGTGTTCTACCCTGTCCTCCTGTCCTCTCTTTATATTCATGTTTCTAAACCCCTCCTGTCCTCTCTTTATATTATAGCTCATGTTTCTATCTACCCCTCCTGTCCTCTCTTTATATTCATGTTCCTACCCCTCCTGTCCTCTCTTTATATTCATGTTTCTACCCCTCCCTGTCCTCCTCTTTATATTCATGTTTCTACCCCTCCTGTCCTCTGTTTATATTCATGTGTCTGCCTCTGCTGTCCTCGCTTTATATTCATGTTTGTATCCCTCCTGTCCTCCTCTTTATATTCATGTTTTGTATCCCTCCTGTCCTCTCTCTTTATATTATGTCCTTATATTCATGTTCCCCCTCCTGTCTTCCCTTTTATATTCATGTTCCTACCCCTCCTGTCCTCCCTTTATATTCATGTTTCTAACCCTCCTGTCCTCCCTTTATATTCATGTTCCTACCCCTCCTGTCCTCTCCTTTATATTCATGTTTCTACCCCTCCTGTCCTCGCTTCATATTCATGTTCCTACCCCTCCTGTCCTGTCCTCCCATGTTCCTACCCTCTCCTTCATGTTTCCTACCCCCCCCTGTCCTCTCTTTATATTCATGTTTTCTCCTTCCCTCCCTGTCCTCCGCTTCATATCCATGTTCCTACCCCCTCCTGTCCTGTTCCTCTTTATATTCATGTTCATGTTCCTACCCCTCCTGTCCTCTCTTTATATTCATGTTTCTACCCCTCCTGTCCTCTCTTCATATTCATGTTCCTACCCCTCCTGTCCTCCCTTTATATTCATGTTTCTACCCCTCCTGTCCTCGCTTCATATTCATGTTCATACCCCTCCTGTCCCTCTCTTTATATTCATGTTCCTACCCTCCTGTCCTGTCTTCCCTTTATATTCATGTTCATACCCCTCCTGTCCTCTCTTTATATTCATGTTTCCTACCCCTCCTGTGCTCCCTTTTATATTCATGTTTTATGTCTACCCCTCCTGTCCTCGCTTCATATTCATGTTTCTACCCCTCCCTGTCCTCGCTTCATCTTCATGTTTCTACCCCTCCTGTCCTCCCTTTATATTCATGTTCCTACCCCTCCTTTCCTCCCTTTATATTAATGTTCATGTTTCTACCTCTGCTGTCCTCCCTTTATATTCACGTTCCTACCCCTCCTGTCCTCCCTTTATATTCATGTGTCTACCCTCTGCTGTCCCTCTCTTTATATTCATGTTTCTAGCCCTCCTGTCCCTGTCGCGTTATGTGTTGTCTGTGCTCCAGCTTTATGTCTGTCCTAGCTTTTTTGTTGCTGTGATTTATCTGTCTGTGCGTTTATGTCTGTCACTGTTCTATGTCTGTACTTCTGTCTGTGCGCGTTATATTTTTATGTTCGTACTTCTGTCTGTGCGTTATGTTTATGTGTGTACTTCTGTCTGCGCTCTGTGGGCGACCTCTTTAGGTTTATGTCTGTACTTCTGTCTGCGCTTTATGTGTTTATGTCTGTACTTCTGTCTGCGCGTTATGTTTATGTCTGTCTGTACTTCTGTCTGCGCTTTATGTTTATGTCTGTACTTCTGTCTGCGCGTTATGTTTATGTCTGTACTTCTGTCTGCGCTTTATGTTTATGTCTGTACTTCTGTCTGCGCGTTATGTTTATGTCTGTACTTCTGTCTGCGCTTTATGTTTATGTCTGTACTTCTGTCTGCGCGTTATGCTTATGTCTGTACTTCTGTCTGCGCGTTTATGTTTATGTCTGTACTTCTGTCTGCGCGTTATGTTTATGTCTGTACTTCTGTCTGCGCTTTATGTTTATGTCTGTACTTCTGTCTGCGTCTGTTTATGTTTATGTCTGTACTTCTGTCTGTGCGTTATGTTTTATGTGTGTACTTCTGTCTGCGCTTTATGTTTATGTCTGTACTTCTGTCTGCGTTTTAATATGTTTATGTCTGTACTTCTGTCTGCGCTTTTATGTTTTATGTCTGTACTTCTGTCTGCGCGTTTATGTTTATGTCTGTACTTCTGTCTGCTGCGCTATATGTTTATGTCTGTACTTCTGTCTGCGCGTTTTATGTTTATGTCTGTACTTCTGTCTGCGCTTTATGTTTTATGTCTGTACTTCTGTCTGCGCTGCGCTTTATGTTTATGTCTGTACTTCTGTCTGCGTTTTATGTTTTATGTCTTGTACTTCTGTCTGCGCGTTATGTTTATGTCTGTACTTCTGTCTGCGCTTTTATGTTTATGTCTGCTTCTGTCATGCGCTTTAATGTCCCGTTAGCTTTATATTAATAACCTTGCTCTCTCCCATTCCTCTGGCTTTCTCCTCTCTCTCTTCTCGCTTTTATCTCTTCGTCTCTCTGCGCTTCTCTATGTCGGTACTCTCTCTGCGCATCTCTCTCCTCTCTCTGTCTCTTTTTTCCTTTTCTCTGTCTGTCTTCTCGGGATTTGATGGTTCTTTCCGTGCGCGGCCCGTTTTTTTTTTTCTTTCTGCGCCGCTCGCTTTTTATTATGCCCCGTGCTCTCCTCTCTGTCTCTGTCTCTGTCTGTCTCCTCTCTCTCTCATCTCTCTCTCGTCCGCTCCTTTTCTGCCCTTTCCGCAGCCGCTCCCTTTTTTCCCTCTCTCTCTCTGTCGTCTCCCTCCCCTCCCTCTCTCTCTCTCTCTCTCTCTCTCTCTCTGTGTCTCGTGGAGCGGGGGTGGGGGTGGGGGGGGGGCCTCTAATCTCTGCTGCACCAACGACTTGAGCACGTTGATGACATCCTCCGGCAGAGCAGAGTCATAACAATATGTCTGGCTGGAACGCCCTCTGCCCCCCCCCCCCCCCAACCCCCCCCTTCCCCCCCGCCCTCCCCGTCCCCCTTCCCAACCCCCACCCTCCCCCCTGTCCTCCTCCGTTTAACGGGCTTACGAATGGGCCGAGGAGTGACGAGGAATGGCGGCGACTGGCAGATAGAGACAACTGGTGACAGACGATTGTTTCAGCTGTCCTCGCGATTGTCTTGAAGGGTGTTGTGGATCTGGGCGTCTGTCTCGGCGTGGTGTAGCTTCAGTTCCTCTCTCTCGCGCTGATCAGGAGTGGAGCGTTTTAACAGTCCTTGTTATTGGAGGACCTGGACCTGTTGGTACTGCTTTTGTCTGGTCTTTTCTTTGCTGGATTTGTTTTTTTTTTTTGTTCCGAGTGATACAGTTACGCGTGTTATGTTCATTGCGTTTAATAACTTTATTAATTTTTCTTTTTTTCAGCTCTCTCTCTCTTTGTCTGTCTCCCTCTGGCTGGCTGGCTGGCTGGCTGGCTATAACTGACTGACTCTCTCTGTCTCTGTCTGTCTGTCTGTCTGTGTCTCTCCCTCACACACACAACACACACACACACACACACACACACACACACACACACACACACACACACACACACACACCACACAAAGCACGCACGCACGCACGCACGCACGCACGCAGCCACTCACAGATTCAGTCCATTATTTATTCTCTGAAACACACACACGCACACACGCCCGCGCGCGCGCGCGCGCGCGCGCGCGCACCACACACACACACACAACGCACGCACGCACACGCACGCACGCACACAGACACAAACAGACACAGACAGACAGTCAAGAACAGTCCAGTCAGTCAGACAGACAGACAGACAGACAGACAGACAGACAGACAGACAGACAGACACACACACACACACACCACACACGCACGCAGCAGCACGCACGCACGCACGCACGTATATACACACACACACACACACGCACGCACGCACGCACGCACGCACGCACGCACACACACACACACACACACAACACACATACACACACACCATGCGCTGATCTTCATCAGACAGACAGTGATGACTACGTGCATCACGTGCAATCGTTGCTGGAATAAAAAAAAAAGTGTTTGAAAAAGACAGATCTTCAGATTGCTCCGGAAAGAGGCAATCATTGTAATTGCTTTGGAAATAGGCTATGGGCTTTTTAGGCTGCTTTGAAGGAGACAGTTATTATAATTGCGTTTTGAAAGAAGCCATGTTCTTGACTTTTTTCTGATTTTTCTTCTACCTGTCCACTCTCTCTTTCTCTGTCGATTTTGTTTTGGACGGTCCTCTTTGTCCGTCTGCATGCCCGTCTCTCCGCCTCTTTATTTTATTTGCCATACTACATGTCTTTTTTGTTGTTGTTGTTTCGTCCATTTCTTCTCTTCACCGTTCTGGTCTTTTGTTTACTGGGTTGACCGTTCAGTGTTTGGTTCGGTAGGACAGTCAGTAAACGTGTCGGTGAGTCTCTCTCTCTCTCTCTCTCTCTCTCTCTCTCCTCTCTCTTCTCTCTCTCTGTCTGTCCTCTCTCTCTGTCTCTGTCTCTCTGTCTGTCTGTGTCTCCTCTGTCTGTCTGTGTGTCTGTGTCTTTGTGTCTCTCTGTCTGTCTCTCTGTCTCTTCTTCTTTTTGTCTCAGTGTCACTGTCTCTATGTCTGACTGTCTGTCTGTCTCGGTCTGCCGGTCTGTCTCTGCCTGCCTGTCTGTCTCTCTCCTTTTGTCCCATTCTCTTTCCTCCTCACTCAGTCCAATACGCAGGAGGAAAGGGTAAGGACAAACGCAATCCGCCCTGAGGAAAGCGCGTCTGTCAACTGCAGGGTCAGCGAATGGAAGAAGTGGGCCACATGAAATAATGCTAGGTTCTTTCTGCTGGTTTGTCTCCCCTTCAGTGATGGCCACTTCATTGCCGGCGTTTGTGGAGTGGAATGGTAAGGCTATGTCCAGAAAATAGATCGTACTATGCCCAAAGTTGTGGTCTTCGCTCTTGATCATCTTGATTTGTACCGCCCCCACCCTCAGTCCCACTCTCTCGCCGCTCCTGCTCCTCCTTCTCTCGCCCTCTGTCTCTCTCTTCCCTCCCCTTCCCTTCCCCCATCCCCCAATCCTTCCTCTACAGCACCAGCATCACCACCCCAAAATGTCCCCACTCCCAAACAGACACACACTTCACACGCACACACACACACAGACACAGACACAGACACAGACACAGACACACACACACACCACACACACACACACACACACACACACACACACACACACACACACACACACACACATACACACACAACACTCTCAGACACACAACACACCACACACACACACACACACACACACACACACACACACACACACCCACACACACACACACACACACATGCGCGCGTGCGCTCTGATCTTCAGTCAAAGACTACACCAACACAATAGTATGCGCATTTTGTTTGAAATGAAATACTCGACGTGTACCTGCTTTTGAAAGAGGCCATAAAGATAAGGGCTTTTGGCAGAAGCTATGTGTATTTGTTTGTTTGTACATGGTGCTTGGAAAGAGACCATAATCCTAATTGCTTTTTGAGAAAAGCCATGCTTTGGCTATGCGCATGCACATGTCTGCAAATTACAGACCCACACTCACAAATACGCTTAAGCTAATAGTTTTTTTTTTGTTTTTTTTTTTTTTTTGTTTTTTTTACTTTATATGCTGTTTCTTTTTTTCTTCTTCTTTTTTTTTGAGGATGTTATTTCTTTTTTTCCCGTCTCCATGTCTCTGCTTATCGTCCGTCTGTTCATGTATAATGTCCTGTGTGTTGTGTGGTTGTCTGCTGGATTTGTGTCTGTTGTTTCTTTCTCTTGTCTCTTGTCGACTGTGTGGATGTCTGTGTGCCCTTTCCCCCCTCTCTTTCCTTCTCTTTCTGTCTGTCTGAATATCCAAGAGCTTTTTCTTTTTTTTTTTTTACTCATCTATTAATTTTTTTTTCCCCTTCGTTTTTAAGTGTGTGTGTGTGTGTGTGTTGTGTGTGTGTGTGTGTGTGTGTGTGTGTGTGTGTGTGTGTGCGTGCGTGCGGCAGAGTGCGTGCGTGCGTGCGTGCGTGCGTGCGTGCGTGTGTGTGTGTGTGTGTTGTGTGTGGAGAGAGAGAGAGAGAGAGAGAGAGAGAGAGAGAGAGAGAGAGAGAGAGAACGCGTGCATGCATGTGTCCTGTTGTGCGTGGCTGGATGGCTTGTCTCCTTGCACACGAGCACGTTTCTTTTTTTCCATTTATCAGATCAGCTATGATTGAAAAAAGGCGTTGGTGGGCCGGTCAGACTCCGCCCCTCTCCCTCCCCCCCTCCCCCCACTCTCCTCAAAACCCTCCCCCCCCCTCCCCCCTTAAAACCCTCACACCCCGCCTCTGCGATGACGACATACAGCCATAACATCAGATAGCCCTGTCCTGGCCCCGTCCGCCCCACGAACAACACGCGATTTTAGTTCTCAACAACTTCTGCCCTTATCTCTATCCTCTCCCCCCTCCCCGCGTCCGTGTTAGCAATCCCCCCCCCACTTCCTCCAGCCAGACCGTCCCCCCCATCTTTCTCCTCCCCTCCCCCCTCATCAGCTCTTCCACCTGTCCCTGCCCTCCCCAACCCCCCACCCCCGCCACCCCCCCCCGTCCACCTCGTCAGTGCCGTCCAATCAGGCGGCATGCCGGGCGGGTGCAGCCTCTAATCCTCAGTGTGGATTAAAATACAATCCAGTTGTGAGCTGAGCGGTCAATGACATCATCATACCACCCCCTCGTCCTTCTTCTCCCGGGCACCTTCTGAACGAGGCCAGACGAGAGGATGGTGCGCCCCTCGCCCGCACCAGTGCAGGGGAGGGAGGGAGAGGGGGAAGGGAAGAGAGAGAGGGAGAGCGAGAGTAAGAAGAGAAAGAGAGATGGAGGGAGAAAAGAAGGGCGAGAGATGAAAGAGTGGGAGAGAGAGAGAGAGAGAGGAGGCAGGNGGGTACCAGCATTTTGAAACAGTGATGTGGGTACCAGCAGTTTGAACACTGGTGTGGGTACCACCGTTTTGAACACTGGTGTGGGTACTGGCGTTGGACCAGCAGTTTGAACACTGATGTGGGTACCACCGTTTTGAACCATGGTGTGGGTACCACCGTTTTGAACACTGGTGTGGGTACCCACGTTTTGACACTTTTGAACATTGATGTGGGTACCAGCATTTTGAACACTGGTGTGGGTACCACCGTTTTGAACACTGGTTGTGGGTACCAGCATTTTGAACACTGGTGTGGGTACCAGCATT
Organism: Conus betulinus; assembly: GCA_016801955.1. Taxonomy (NCBI): domain Eukaryota; kingdom Metazoa; phylum Mollusca; class Gastropoda; order Neogastropoda; family Conidae; genus Conus; species Conus betulinus. The sequence goes on along the minus strand of JADBJO010003576.1, from coordinate 190,848 downwards.
TTGAACACTGTGTGGGTACCATTGGTGCGAGTACCAGCATTTTGAACAGTGATGTGGGTACCAGCAATTTGAACACTGGTGTTGGTACCACCGTTTTGAACACTGGTGTGGGTACCAGCAGTTTGAACACTGGTGTGGTACCCACCGTTTTTGAACACTGGTGTGGGTACCAGCATTTTGAACACTGGTGTGGGTACCAGCATCTCGAACACTGGTGTGGGTACCAGCAGTTTGACACTGGTGTGGGGTACCAGCAGCTTGAACATTGGTGTGGGTACCAGCAGTTTGAACACTGGTGTGGGTACCAGCATTTTGAACACTGGTGTGGATACCAGCAGCTTGAACACTGGTGTGGGTACCAGCTGTTTGACACTGGTGTGGGTACCAGCATTTGAACAGTGATGTGGGTACCAGCAGTTTGAACAGTGATGTGGGTATCAGCATTTTGAATAGTGATGTGGGTACCAGCATTCTGAACAGTGATGTGGGTACCAGCATTTTGAACAGTGATGTAGCTACCAGCAGTTTGAACAGTGATGTGGGTGCCAACAGTTTAAAGCAGTGATGTGCTTACCAACAGTCTGAGCAGTGATACGGCTACCTGCAGTTTAAGCAGTGATGTAAGTACCAGGATTTTAAGCAGTGGTGTAGGTTACAACTTAAAGTAATGCTGTGTGTGCAAGCAGTCACACAGTGGTGTAGGTAACAGTAGTTTGATGGTGATGTAGCGTCCAGGCGGTTTGGATAGTGATTGATGGCGAGAGGGCAGCTGAACGTGAAGTTTCAGTAAGTATCTGCGTGTAGAAAGTTCATTTAAGGAAGATGCACTTCTTGTCGGTGTGTTAGACCTGTCTTCTTAACCGATATTCAAAAGCCATTTTGACACACACACACACACACACACACACACACACACACACACACACACACTGGCAAGCTTGCTACGTGCACTGCAACCTGCGCATTTAAACTGTCTTCCCTCGCAGTCTCACTGATAGTCAGCAGCGACACGGGCAAGGGATATCACTCTTTGTCTCTCTCCAGGGACACCCATCCGCCCTAGCGTCGCCCCCTACCTTTCCCCCCCCCCTCCCCCCCCCCCCCCCCCCCCCCCCCCCCCCCCACATACATCCTGGACAAGAATGGACCTAATACAGTCCAGCCCCATCAACAGGTCCAGCTCTAACACGTGACACGTCCGACGCCAGTAACCTAACTACTGAGATTCACTTCTGTTTCTTAACCGACTCTAGGAGTGACAGGAGGGAGGTGGAGGACGACCTGGGGGAACGGAGGGGAGGCAGATGAAGGGAGACGGGGAGGGCAGGGAGCGACATAAGGATCCTCGATCCGTCCCATCTGTCGTTTTGTCACGAAGCGAGAGCCACAGGTTTCCTCCACGCAGAAGGCGTCAACCTGCGGCTGGCTGCTTGGCCGGGCGATTTTTGTTTTTGTCACCTGTGAAATCACTTTGTGGAATCAGTGCCGTGTCCTCTCTGGCAGGTTGCCTGGGTGACGACCTAACATGGATTGCTCTCTGTGGAGTGCCGGTACTGATGCCGTGACGGGATGGGTCTGAATGTGGCTGTGCAAGGGCACGGAATGAGTAGCGTGGAGGAAGTGGCATCGGGAGGGCAAGGAAGGAAGAGACGACAGAAAACACAACGAAGCAAAACAAAGCAAAGCAAAGCAAAACGGAACAAACTCAGAAGCGTAAATGGCAACCATTTGCACGCTTTTTTTTTGTTATCATCATCAACTAAAGAAAAAAAAATCACGGTTAGGTCTTTTTAGATCACAGTTGGATCACGGTTGACATTTAAGTTTATTTCAACATTTTTTTTTTTCTCTCCTGCATTTTGCGCTGTTAAGATATATTTGTTGATGCTGATTTTCTCATTTCACCAAGCTGGAAAGATTCCACTGTATTTGATGACATGGAGCGCCTGTAACTAGCTTGAGAAGTGAATAATCCGCATTCAGACTCGGTGGATATTAGTTTTTGTAGAAACCCGACCCTAAGGCTGCTTGCTAGCTATTTTCAGACAGATTCAGCTTGTCTGACTTTTGGTGGCATTCTGTCCACATTTTAAAAGTTTTGTTTTCTTTTTAAGGTTCAGATTTGAGCTCAGACAGAGACTTCTCAAACAGAAGTTTAGTGCTATATTCAATTTGTTTTCCAAGCTGGAATCTGGACATTTCTTTTTCTGACCAAGATCGCATTGCTGCAAAGAATCGTGTCTCCGATCTCTGTCTGCCTGAATGACTGTCTTCTATCTGTCCGTCCGTCTGTCTCTCAAACTCTGTCTGTCCGTCTGCCTGTCTGTCTGTCCGTCTCCCTCGCTCTCTCTCTGTGTGTGTGTGTGTGTGTGTGTGTGTGTGTGTGTGTGTGTGCACACGTGTGCGTGCGTGCGCTCGCTACAGAGTTAATGCTTTAGTAAGCACACATAATATGTGCGCGTGTGCACCCGAATGCGTTTTGTCTGATGTTGTATAGCAAGAAGTGTGGGAGAGGCCTGAATGCGTTTGTCTGATGTTGTATAGCAAGAAGTGTGGGAGAGGCTGAATGCGTTTGTCTGATGTTGTACAGCAAGAAGTGTGGGAGAGGCTGAATGCGTTTTGTCTGATGTTGTATAGCAAGAAGTGTGGGAGAGGCTGAGCCCGGGTCATGTTCCCAATAGCTTCCACCCCCCCCCCCCCCCACTCCCCGCTCTCTTCGCTCCCTCCTCCCACCCTTCAGCGTCCACGGCCCCGTCCTCCACTGCCCCCAGACCTCATGAGCTGTCAATCCCCCTCACACACCGGCGGTCTGTGTGGCAGCTGCTGTAATCGTCTTGTCCTCTCTGCTGCTGCTTCAGCTCACTGCCACATGTCCAGTGGCCCTCACAATCACATCAAACACTGCCTGAACAGCAAAGAACACAGACAGATTCCTCTTGTCGCTGACTGGCCTAATTACCTTTCACCTTCCCCGCCGCCCCCCCTCCCCCTCCTTCACTCCCCACGCGTCCCCATTCCTTCTCCCCCTCCCACCCTCGCTGTTTGTGCTGTTCTGGTTACTGTTTCTGACAAGACACAGATTTGATGACGCAGTCTTTGGGTAGGTTCAGCAGAAGAAAAACGGACGTATGTCAGCAGCAAAACAACAACAACGCTGTCCATGAATAAACCAGAAAGAAATGGTCTTCTGAACGAGAGGATCGAGAAGCAAACGAAGAGAGAGGGTGATATGTTTTCAGCCCACTTTC
>JADBJO010003576.1:172600-180100 GCA_016801955.1 Conus betulinus | reverse complement strand
CTCTCTCTACCCCCCCCCCACCCCCACCCCCACCCCCCCCTTTTTTTTTTTGTTGTTGTTGTTGTGAAAGCTGTTTTTATACGACAAGGACTATCGAAAACTGGTTCTTTTCACGTCATAACTATGTTTTCAAATGAAAATTGTTTTCACGTGATTCAATACCTAGCAACCGGTGGTTGTCAGTCGTCTCTTTTCCTCCGATTATGGTCTTTTGCCGCTAGCATTGTACCATAGTTCTCTCCTGGCATTCGAGCACTTGATTCGCAGTCTTTGTCGATGGACTTCAGCTGGGTGGTGCAGATGTCCCCTACTGCTCGAAACGACAAAGTGTGTGTGTGTGTGTGTGTGTGTGTGTGTGTGTTGTGTGTGTGTGTGTGTGTGAGAGAGAGAGAGAGAGAGAGAGAGGAGAGAGAGAAGAGAGAGAGAGAGAGAGAGAGAGAGAGAGAGAGAGAGAGAGTGTGTGTGTGTGTGTGTGTGTGTGTGTGTGCATTTTATGTGTTCGTCATTTGCACAAATTCATTGTTCATATTAACATTAAATATGCCGCCATAAAGTAATGATCAAAATAACGAAAGGAAATATATTCTGAAATAATAACCAGTAGAATTGCAATGAGGAATAAAAAGGATGGGGGGGGTGGTGAGTGATGTGGGTGGGGGGTGGGGGGGATATGGTGCTGGAGTTAGGGAGTAGGCATATGAATTATATTAGTGCCATTATATCATCGGCAGAATTCATAGTTTAAAACAGGTAAGTCTTCCTCAATCGAGAGAGAGAGAGAGAGAGAGCGAGCGAGAGAGACGGAGAGAGATGGAGAGAGAGAGAGAAGAGAGAGAGAGAGAGAGAGAGGAGAGAGAGAGAGAGAGAGAGAGAGAGAGTTTCCAACGATTGATCGTAACGTCTTTCTTTCTTGACGTCTTTTTTCCCACCTATCGTTTTTCAATTTTGTTCCCCCCATCCTTCACTCCTTTTACCCTAAACCTCCTTGCCCCCCCCCCCCCCCCCCCACCCCTCCTATTTCTCCTCTTCCTTTTTTTTGCCCCTTACTGACAGTGAAGAACTTAGCCTGACGATCATGGTGACAGCAGGTATTGTACGGTACTGGTGCCAGCGAAATGAAATCATTGGAAACATCAGTCTTTGTCAGTGGACTTTTTCTTCGGCACCCAGAAGCCGGCTTCTGATACAATTTCAGGTTCACCTCTGTACTCACAGGTTTTTTTTTTTTTTTTTTTTTTTGTGGTCATCAGACGGTGACTCACACTTCTGTTGTCGCTGTGGTATTCCTTGTGTTATTTTATTCATTTGTTTGCTCTGTGCGACCTCGACTTCAGTGCCCTTTTAATGGAACCCCACTTTCATTTGTGAGTTTTTTTCTCTCTACTCTTCCAGATTTTAACAAACGCTCGTATTGGTTTACGCTTTAATTTAATCGATGATAATGCCGTGCGGTTTTTTTTTTTTTTTTTTTTTTTTTTGATGATTCAATTTCAATTGATTGATATGATAACACTCTTATTTGAAAACGGCCATTTCAGCTGCACCTCCAAACCTCCCGTCTCTCCCCCCCCACTCCCGCCTACATCCCCAAACCCTCTTCTCCACACTTTCTTTGCATAACATCTTCCACCGCCACCCCTTTCCGAGAAAGTCCCCGTTTATCGCATGAAAAGTTCTTATGTCAAACCTGGTTCATAAACTTCTAATCAATCACTTATTAAGTGTACCAGCGCGCGCGCACACACACAGGCGGCAGGACAAAGACATACTGTCTTTTTCAAACGTCTCTCTCTCTGTCCGTCTGTCTGTCTGGTCTGTGTCTGTCTGTCTGTTTCTATCTGTGTGTGTGTGTGGGTGTGTGTGTGTGTGTGTGTGTGTGTGTGTGTGTGTGTGTGTGTACGTGCTTATGTTTATAAAAGCAAGCAAGAACGACGACACAAACAATTGCAACAAAAAGTGTGTGTGGTGTGTGTGTGTGGGTGCTCGTGTGTGTGTGTGTGTGGTGTGTGTGTGTGTGTGTGCAATGCGCGCGTGCGTGCGTGCGTGCGTGCGTGCTTGCGTGCGTGTGTGTGTGTGTGTGTGTGTGTTTGTGTGTGTGCGCTTATGTTTATAAATCCTGCCGGCCTCCGCTGTAACCAAACCGTGTTGTTCTGTTCTCCAGTCTGAGGGCAAAGACAGTTTAAAGGCTCTCCTGTCGACTGCTCCCCGTTGCAAATCGTTTTGTTCCCTGGCTGAGGATTGAAGAGGATAAAAAGGCGGTTTTGGTTCGATCATCCGTTAACAACCGGTTTTGATCCTCGGCCTGAGGATAGAAAAGTTTAAAAGCTCTGTCGACTGTTCTTGTGTCAGGAACCATTGTGTTCTCCAGCCTGATAGTAAAAAGGTTTAAAAGGCTGACTGCTCACTGCTCCCACATCAACAACCAATGTATTCCCCGGCCTGGTAGTTAAGTGGCTTAAAAAGGTTCTCTGTCTTGTATGCTTCTGCAACAAACCGTTTCGTTCCCCAGCCTTAGAGTTAAGAGGGTTAAAAGGCTGCCTGTCGACGAACCATTTTGTTCCCCAGCCTTAGGGTTAAGAGGGTTTAAAAGGCGGTCTGTCGACAGCTCCTGTGACGCGGATCGTTTTGTTCCCCAGCCTGAGGGTAAAGAGGGATAAATAAATGGCTGTCGGTGAAATGCCCGTGCAGCACGAGCCATCCTGTTCCCCAGCCTGAGGGTAAAGAGGGATAAATGGCTGTCGGTGAAATGCCCGTGCAGCACGAGCCATCCTGTTCCCCAGCCTGAGGGTAAAGAGGGATAAATAAATGGCTGTCGGTGAAATGCCCGTGTAGCACGAGCCATTCTGTTCCCCAGCCTGAGGGTTAAAGAGGGATAAATAAATGGCTGTCGGTGAAATGCCCATGCAGCACGAGCCATTCTGTTCCCCAGCCTGAGGGTAAAGAGGGATAAATGGCTGTCGGTGAAATGCCCGTGCAGCACCAGCCATTCAGTTCCCCAGCCTGAGGGTAAAGAGGGATAAATGGCTGTCGGTGAAATGCCCGTGCAGCACCAGCCATTCAGTTCCCCAGCCTGATGATATCGAAGATTAAAACGTCTGCCTGTCGATGATGGTTGTAAACAGCGACGGCGATACAAGGCAACGGGCTTCGTTCGACTCCACAGGGCAGGAAAGTCAATGTGCCATTGATTCCTGACTCTTCTCTCTTTGGCCAATTCCTGTCCCTCTTTCTGTGCCCTGTAGGTTGATCGGACTCTCTGCCTCTCCTGTCTGTCTGTCTGGTCTGTCTGTCTGTCTGTCTGTCTGTCTCTCTCTCTCTCTACCCCATCCCTACTCCCCATCCCTCGGCGCTCTGTCTCCTCCCTGTTGCCCCCCTTCCCCCCCCCCCCCCCCCCCCCCCCCCCCCCCCTGTCTGTCCTTTCCTGTCAGTCTCTCTCTGTCCCACCGTCTCTCTTCCTCCTCCCCCTCTCTCGTCCCTCTTTCACCCTCGTCCCCTCCCTTTCACCCTACGCACCCCCCCCCTCCCTCTCTCTCTTTTCCTGTTCATCTCTGTTTTCCCCGCACCCCCCCCACCCCCCCCCCCCCTTCCCTATCCCTCTCCCCTCTCTCCTCTCTCTCTCTCTCCCCCCCCCCCCCCCCCCCCCCCCCCTCCAGTGCTGGGTAAATCGATTTTCTTTCGTCTAGTTTTTCCTTGTACGAGTAAAAGGATTCAACAGCATCTTTCACCTTCGCCCTTTCCCAGTTGCCGTCCGCTGTTAGATGGATTTATGATCTTTATTAACTTTATTCTTCCGCCTCTCCCATCGTCTTCATTCTCTGCCTTGGGCACAACGAGTCTGCTGCCTGGATGTTAAGTCTTCCCGCTTCAAAGAGAATGTTCCCAGCGCCTTCTCCCTGTCTCTGTCTCCGCCTCTCTCTCTTTCTCTGTGTCTCTGTTTCTCTTTCTGTCTCTCTCTGTGTTTCTGTCTCTCTTTCTTTCTAAATGTCTCTCTCTCTCTGTCTTTGTCTCTTCTGTCTCTCTGTCTTTCCCTCTCTCTGTCTCTGTCACTCTCTGTGTGTCTGTCTGTGTGTGTGTGTGTCTGTCTGTCTGTCTCTCTTTCTCTCTCTCTCTCTCTCTTCATTCTCTCTCTCTCTCTCTCTCTCTCTGTATGTCTGTCTGCCTGTCTGTCTGTCTGTCTATCTGCCTGTTTGACTCTCTCTCTCTCTCTCTCTCTCTCTCTCTCTCTCTCTCTCTCTCTCCTCTCTCCCAACTTTGCTTTCTGCTTCTCTCTATACATTGTTTACAGGCGGGCGAGGGGTGGCAGGGAGGCGTGGGTGGGCTGGAACTTGGAGGAGGGGAAGGGGAGGGTGGTTAGAGAGGTTTAAAGAGAAGGGTGGGGAACAAAGTTTTGATTACAGTGAACCTGTGTGTGTGTGTGTGTGTGTGTGTGTGTGTGTGTGTGTGTGTGTGTGTGTGTGTGAGTGTGTGCGCGCGCGCGCGCACGTGCGTATGTGTGTGTATGTATGCGCGCGCGTGTGTGTGTATGTGTGTGTGTGTGTGTGTGTGTGTGTGTGTGTGTGTGTGTGTGTGTGTGTGTGTTCTTCGACCAATCGCCCATCTGATCTTTAATGATTCTAATACAATCCCCCATCGTCAATGTCCTCTTTCCAAAATCACCTGAAGTCCATTGTTCCTTCCCTCGTTGAACGAATCTACAGTCGTGTTCTGTTCCTGCTGACAACCAACCCACAGTCATGTTCTATTCCTGCTGACAACGACCCACAGTCATGTTCTATTCCTGCTGACAACGACCCACAGTCATGTTCTATTCCTGCTGACAACGACCCACAGTCATGTTCTATTCCTGCTGACAACCAGTCCACAGTCATGTTCTATTCCTGCTGACAACCAGTCCACAGTCATGTTCTATTCCTGCTGACAACCAGTCCACAGTCATGTTCTATTCCTGCTGACGATCAGTCTCTTCTTTCTCTCCTTTCTCTCTCTTTTTTTTCATCATATTGATGCTGCTGGCTCCTATTGTCCCCGCTGTCTGTTCATGTATCTACTCCTCGTGTCCTTCACTTAAGTGTCCATGTCTTTGCTTGTCCTGTCCCCCTTTTATGTCCATGTCCCTACAACTTGTGTCCCTCTTTTATGTTCATGTCTCTACAACTTGTGTCCCCCTTTTATGTTCATGTCTCTACAACTTGTGTCCCTCTCTTTATGTTCATGTCTCTACAACTTGTGTCCCTCTTTTATGTTCATGTCTCTACAACTTGTGTCCCCCTTTTTATGTTCATGTCTCTACAACTTGTGTCCCCCTTTATGTTCATGTCTCCACAACTTGTGTCCCCCTTTTATGTTCATGTCTCTACAACTTGTGTCCCTCTTTTATGTTCATATCTCTACAACGTGTGTCCCTCTTTATGTTCATGTCTCTGTGCCTCTTGTTCCCGTTTCATGGTCTCTTCTGTTCCTGTCCTAGTTCTACGTTAATGTTTCTGCTGTTCCTGTCTCAGCTTTATGTTCGTGTCTCTGCTTTTATTGTTCCAGCTTTATGTTGATGTCTCTGCTTTTATTGTTCCAGCTTTATGTTGATGTCTCTGCTTTTATTGTTCCAGCTTTATGTTGATGTCTCTGCTTTTATTGTTCCAGCTTTATGTTTATGTCTGCTTTTATTATTCCAGCTTTATGTTGATGTCTGCTTTTGCTATTTCACCTTTATATTCATGTCTACTTTTTCCAGCTCCAGCGTTATGTTGATGTCTTTGCTGCTCCAGTGCTCGCTTCATGTTTGTGTCTCTGCTCCTGTCCTACCTTTATATTGATGTCTGTGCTCCTGTCCCACCTTTATATTGATGTCTCTGCTCCTGTCCTACCTTCATATTGATGTCTGTGCTCCTGTCCCACCTTTATAATGATGTCTCTGCTCCTGTCCTACCTTTATATTGATGTCTCTGCTCCTGTCCTACCTTTATATTGATGTCTCTGCTCCTGTCCTACCTTTATATTGATGTCTCTGCTCGTGTCCTATCTTTATATTGATGTCTCTGCCCCTGTCCTATCTTTTATATTGATGTCTCTGCTCCTGTCTTACCTTTATATTTACGTCTCTACTCCTGTCCTACCTTTATATTGATGTCTCTGCTCCTGTCCTACCTTTATATTGATGTATCTGTTCCTGACCTACCTTTATATTGATGTCTCTGCTCCTGTCCTACCTTTATATTGATGTCTCTATCCCTGTCCTATCTTTACATTCATGTTTCTGCTCCTGTCTTTACCTTTATGTTTGTGCCTCTGCTCCTGTCGCCGTTGTCGCTTTACATTCACGTCTGTATTTTCTGTTAATAATTTCTGTCTCGGATACTCCTTTCCACCGCCCTTGTTTATGACTTTGCTGCTCGTTATCTCCGCTCCTTCTGCCCTTACTTTGTATCCAAGTCGCTGTCCTCTCCTCGTGCTTTATACTGGTGTCTGGGATGATCCTTTCTGTCGCTGTCCTCTCCTCGTGCTTTATACTGGTGTCTGGGATGTTCCTTTCTGTCGCTGTCCTCTCCTCGTGCTTTATACTGGGTGTCTGGGATGATCCTTTCTGTCGCTGTCTTCTTCGTGCTTTATACTGGTGTCTGTGATGATCCTTTCTGTCGCTGTCTTCTTCGTGCTTTATACTGGTGTCTGGGATGATCCTTTCTGTCGCTGTCTTCTTCGTGCTTTATACTGGTGCCTGTGATGATCCTTTCTGTCGCTGTCTTCTTCGTGCTTTATACTGGTGTCTGGGATGATCCTTTCTGTCGCTGTCTTCTTCGTGCTTTATACTGGTGTCTGGGATGATCCTTTCTGTCGCTGTCCTCTCCTCGTGCTTTATACTGGTGTCTGTGATGATCCTTTCTGTCGCTGTCTTCTTCGTGCTTTATACTGGTGTCTGTGATAATCCTTTCTGTCGCTGTCTTCTTCGTGCTTTATACTGGTGTCTGGGATGATCCTTTCTGTCGCTGTCTTCTTCGTGCTTTATACTGGTGTCTGTGATGATCCTTTCTGTCGCTGTCTTCTTCGTGCTTTATACTGGTGTCTGGGATGATCCTTTCTGTCGCTGTCCTCTCCTCATGCTTTATACTGGTGTTTTGGATGATCCTTTCTGTCGCTGTCCTCTCCTCGTGCTTTACACTGGTGTCTGTGATGATCCTTTCTATCGCTGTCTTCTTCGTGCTTTATACTGGTGTCTGGGATTATCCTTTCTGTCGCTGTCCTCTCCTCGTGCTTTATACTGGTGTCTGGGATGATCCTTTCTGTCGCTGTCCTCTCCTCGTGCTTTATACTGGTGTCTGGGATGATCTTTTCTGTCGCTGTCCTCTCCTCGTGCTTTATACTGGTGTCTGTGATGATCCTTTCTGTCGCTGTCTTCTTCGTGCTTTTATACTGGTGTCTGGGATGATCCTTTCTGTCGCTGTCTTCTTCGTGCTTTATACTGGTGTCTGTGATGATCCTTTCCGTCGCTGTCTTCTTCGTGCTTTATAC
>JADBJO010003576.1:157600-162600 GCA_016801955.1 Conus betulinus | reverse complement strand
AGCGCATGGGACGAGAGAGGTCATAGCACCAGATCAAAGAAGGAGAGAGAGAGAGAGAGGAAAAAAAAAGAAAGACACGATTACAATGTTGTTGACGAACTGCTCCAGAGGGCAGTCTTATGAGCTGGTAAGGGAGATGGTGAGGGACCGAACGAACGAGGGTAGTGGGACAAGCATATATGTTGCTGTTTTTTTTGCTCTCTCTCTCACTCTCTCTCTCTCTCTCTCTCTCTCTCTCTCTCTCTCTCTCTCTCTCTCTCTCTCTCTCCGTGTAGACAGATTGGAAGGAAAATGTTGAAAAAGAAAAGCGAGGAATCAGAATAAAACAAGCATGCGCAATATCATCCACCAATCAATCAAGGCAAGAAATGCAACCTCAGAACCACCTCTCGTCAGTTTCCCAGATTCACGCGCGAAAAGAAACATAAATAAACATCACAACAACCCCCCCCCCCCCTCTCCCCCACACACGGCGTCATCCTAAGGTTATCAGTCGAAGAAGCTAGGGCGAATTAATAAAGTATTTTTGAAAAACTATATATAAAAACTATATATTGTTAATGGAAAAATGTCAACGGCAGGATACAGCAATCATAAGAAAAGAAAGAATATCCAGAGAGAGAGAGAGAGAGAGAGAGAGAGAGAGAGAGAGAGAGAGAGAGAGAGAGAGAGAGAGATTGTATTTGAAACGTATAAAACCCACACACATAATTCTTCAACCACAACAGACCAAATGAACTGGACATACGTCGTTGCATTCTTTTACAGTAAGAAGGAAACTGAATATAGTTCGGTGCAAGAAAGAGAATTAGAAAAAAAAGAGGCAGATGGAATTAAAAAAAAATAAAAAGACAGGTAACCACAAATTATCCATTTCATCAAACAATAACTTTTAAAGAAAAAAAGGTTTAGAAGGAACGCGAGACAAAGGGAGAGGGTAAAGGAGGGGTGGGGGTTAAGAGACAGGAGGGGAGATAGAGAAAGGGAGAGAGCGTGAGTGGGCAAGCGAACAAGAGAGAGAGAGAGAGAGAGAGAGAGAGAGAGAGAGAGAGAGAGAGAGAGAGAGTCAGTCAGATGTATGACCATGTGAAGGCCCTTACCCTTATGAAGGAGGAATAACATGCATTACCAGTGCACAGAAAGTGTACAGAAGAATAGAGGAATGACATGCATTACCAACGCACAGTAACTGCACAGAAGAATAGTCAGGTGTTCAATGCACCAGATCATGACCCCCATTGAGGAATGACATGCATTACCAATGCACAATAACTGCACAGAAAAATAGTCAGGTGTTCAATGCACCAGATCATACCCCCCAATCCAATCAAAAACTCCAACGTTCTGCACCATGCCGAGGTCTGGGTTGAACCAGGGCGGCAGCTAACTTCCACAATAAATCTAGACAACTGTTTATCTCACAATCGACAGTTTACTCGCACTGTAGAGTGCAGTGTTATTTGCTGTACTTGTTAGAGAAATGCACGCTAGTGGGACAATTGATTTTGTTGAAAACAATATACCAGAGTATCCAAGAAGCGTTAACAACAGGCATCACGGTATTATCACAGGTCCTATTTTTCGGTCGATGAAAAGAAGTTACTTTATCTTTTCACGACTATATTCATATTCCTTGTGCAGAAACTGAATCTTGGGATCCAGGGCAAAAAGCTGCAGGCTGCAAACTTTCAGCGATGAGTAACCGGAATCATTGTCTGTGATGACAGGGGGACGTTTTCTGCTAACGAGAGAGAGAGAGAGAGAGAGAGAGAGAGAGAGAGAGAGAGAGAGAGAGGAGAGAGAGAGAGAGAGAGAGAGAGAGAGAGAGAGAGAGAGAGAGAGAGAGAGAGACTCTTGTGGAAAGTGGGGTCTAGGCAAAAACTTGTCAAAAAATAACGATGATGAGAGATGAGAGATGTAAACAAGGCTGTCGTTGAAGCGCGCCACAGGGCAGTCGTCTGAACTGCTCGAAATGACAGCGGTGTTTACAGCAGCGGCAGGAACAGCAGCTCCACCCCCACCCCCCTCCCGTTCAGCAAACAGCAGCAGAACCCAGACTCTATGGAACGCAGGTCAGCTGGTGCTGGCAGCGCATACTGTCGTCCGCAGAACTGTCGCTTTGGAACCAGTCATAAACACCTTCGTTTTTTTTTTTCTACGTTCGTTTGTGTGTTTTGTACGACGCCCATATCAGGGGTCGAAAGTTTGGAAGCCATCCCACTAATCTTCCAACGTGGTGTTTCTGCTGTTGCTGCTGTTACAACGTGTCCTTTGGGTACGTGGGCAGGTTTTGATTTTGATGTTTGGTAGTCAAAGTTTCCTCCTTTTCTTTTGTCCTGTGTGTGTGTGTGTGCCTCTTGTCTGTGTGCGTTCTAGGTGAATAGGTGTTGCAAACCGCATCAGTTTGGAGTAACGTGACGTGATTGTGTCACTGTGGGAATGAAATTCATCTTCTTGTGTATTGTTTACTGTTTTCGTCTTTCTTCTTTAGTCCGCCCCCCCCCCCCCCCCCTTTCTCCACTATCCCCCTCTCTCTCTTTTTCTCACCCCCCCCCCCCACCTCTCAACATACACCAGCCATGGGCTATGGCGCTGCTTAAATGTGAATGTCAAATGCGATAAATTTAATGAGAGAGAGAGAGAGAGAGAGAGAGAGAGAGAGAGAGAGAGAGAGAGAGAGAAGAGAGAACGCACTGAGGAGAGGAAGTCTCACACATAGATGTATGTATGCATGACTACATGCATGTTTTTTTTTTTATCTCTGTGCACATGTATATTCATGCAGGAACCCCTTGTGTATGTTTGTTTTGTCGTTGTCGTTCCTTTGCTGATTTTCCTGTGTTGTTGCAGTGGTTGTTCTTGAAAATCAATCTGTTTATATTAATCTACCAACTGTTGTTTGCTTTTCGGGGGAAAAATCATTTCTAGGAAGCGGTGCGTCTTGGAAACATAGGCAGATAACTCCAAAACAATGTTGCGTACACTGTCCGTCAGGTAGCATACGAACGATATTCGCTCTTGCTTCGTTCTCGGAGGAAAAGAAGCTGGTCTGATTTATCATTCACCTTTGAACTTTCTCGGTCCTACACGAGATTCCATTTGAAAACCAAAATGACACTCTGAATACGCACTTTTGTTTGTTTATAGCTGGAAGAATTTGACAAATGACTCTGTAACCAACAATGATACAGCGCTTTCCCACCGTCACGCCCTCTATTCTGTTCACCACCCTTGACCCCTCTCTCTCTTTATCTCTTTTACCCCATCCCCCACCCCTTCCCACCCCACACACACTCACACGCACGCATACAGAGAGAGAGAGAGAGAGAGAGAGAGAGAGAGAGAGAGAGAGAGAGAGAGAGAGAGAGAGAGATCTTGCCTTTCCAAATAAAAAAAAGCTATCTTCTCTCAGGAGCTGTCTGAAAATAGTGTACTGTGCAAAATTAGTATACCTCCATCTACATGCGTTGAGAGAGAGAGAGAGAGCGGGAGAGAGAGAGAGAGAGAGAGAGAGAGAGAGAGAGAGAGAGAGAGAGAGAGAGAGAGAGAGAGACAGACAGACAGACAGACAGACAGACAGACAGACAGACAGAGTTCAAAGAGAATATACAGAGAATAATATACCTTTGGACAGAACTCTCGCCTTTACACCCGCAAAACAACTACACATTGGAGGCCAGTGGTAAAGCAGCAGCAGCAGCAGCAGCAGAAGCAGCAGCAGCAGCAGAGGGCAGCACAGCAACAAGAGAGCAGTAACAATCGGTGCTGGTTTGTTAGTGCAGCGTCGATCGTTACCTGGCAGCTGCACACTCTTAATGGGCGCGCTCCCGCATTCATTAGTAAAGCGATGAAGCTCCGACATGATTACCGCCCGTCCCCCCCGCGTCCGTCTATCCGCGCATGTAACGCTCCGGAATGGCTGTTTTACCCCCTCCCCCCCCCCCCAATGAAATTTAGACTCCCCGGAGGATTTTCTTCAAACGATGTCAACAACTTATGGGGTGTCTCTGTCCCCCGAATTATTCAACTTCATTATTAGCAGACCAAGGTGTTGGAGAATCAGATGAACGTTATGTGAAAGCAAAAATGATGCGAGGCATCTGCATTATTTACGTCTGGGACATTATCTGTGAATGGTAAATAACATTGACATGTAAATGATGAACTGGTGAATGATACATTATCATATACGGGAATGCGTTACCATCCTATATATTTCATAATGTACAGATAATGCACTATGTACCTTGGTATTTCATGATTGTAAATAACACTTCTTTAGATTGAGACAGAGAGTAGCGTTACGAAGAAAAGAAACAAACCAGAAAACAAACGAACACACCAAGCAGCCCGTAAAGTAACGCTTATTGATACACAGTGTAACACAGAAAAGTGAGTTTTCATCACAGTGTGACTTCTTTGGACATCAGAAATATACTCATACATTACACAATGCACAAAATAATCCTCCTTGCAGAGCTGTCGGCTGTCGACAGACTACTCCTCGATGGCTGCCCACATTCTGCCCCGATAGCCATCTTGGGAACATTATTCCCTTTTTTTTTTTCTTCTTCCTTTGTTGGTCTGAAAAAGACACGCTTGTCGAAAGTTAACATGACTATATCGTGTTGTGTATCAACCAGGTGTTACTTTACTCTTTGTTCTGTGTGTCCGGATTTTTTTTTTCGCGTTCTATTTTGTAAACTTCATATCTATATTTGTATCTTGGTTTTTATTCGACTCAAAGTCATAAGGCGATGATCTTTTTTTTTTTCTTTTTTTTTTTTTTTTTTTTCCTTTTTTTATGGACAGTGTGGCATCCCATATCAACATGGTAGTACCGATTTTTTTTTTTTTCTGTGAACTGTGCGATATCCTTTCGGGGGATGTGTGGCAAGATTCACCCTCCCCCGGTACCCATAGCCAGTAGTTTGTTTTATATGCTATTAGGCTTTATGCGTTTTATGGTGAAATAGTTCTCACATCAAAGTATTGAGGTA
>JADBJO010003576.1:130100-137600 GCA_016801955.1 Conus betulinus | reverse complement strand
ACATCTGTTCTGATCCCAAAATACGCAGGACACCACCTACTAAGCCCCTACAGACAACAATAATTGCTTAGTCGCGGAGCCGGCGTGAGTGAGATCTCCCTCCGGAGGGCGCCACCACGTCCGTCCAACAACAGCCGCCATGGATCCGCCGATTCTGGTGACACCGACGGAACCAAACCAAGGCCACAGACGTGGAGAGGACATCAAAAACTGAGGTCACCATGAGAGCAGGGCACGAAGGGCCACAGAATTTGAGGCTGATCGATGAGAATAAGGATGATGAAGATGATGCTACGGATTTCCATTTCGGTCGGAGACTACA
This sequence comes from Conus betulinus, assembly GCA_016801955.1. Taxonomy (NCBI): domain Eukaryota; kingdom Metazoa; phylum Mollusca; class Gastropoda; order Neogastropoda; family Conidae; genus Conus; species Conus betulinus. Next base: position 137,278 of record JADBJO010003576.1, on the reverse strand, counting down.
TGACAGGGCTGTACTCTACGCTTCCTTTCATAATGTATCCCAGCGTCAACCAGGCCCGAGAGATACAGACACATGCAGTGTTGGTCAGGAAATTTGAGCAAACCCTCTCACAGATGCATTCATTAAGTGGATAAAAACTCGACTGTGTGGTCCCAATCTTCCCAACTGAGCCCGTAGCAAACTCAACTCTGGGTAGGAGCCGGTCGGGGCAGAAAAATCCCACGTGACTCTGATGGAAATTGAACCCCCAACCTCCCAGCCGGGAGTCCGCGACACTAACCACTTTGCCACGGCGGCTGGTGACTCGGATGTGTGTTAATGGACAAAAAAACTTATAGTCATACAGCCAACTGAAACCTTTTGTTTCGTTTGCTTCTGTGAGAGTACGCGCACGCTCGCGCACTTTTGTTTGGCTTGGGGGGTGGGACGGGGGGGGGGGGGGGGGTGGTGGTGGGGTGGAAGGAGGGAAGAGGGGAACGGGTGGTGGGGCAGATGAGGGTGGGGATGAGGGGGGGGGTGGCTGGAGGGGTGGTGGAGGAGGACTGACTCTGTGCTTCAAAGACAAAAATGAAGAGATCTATTTTCCCCCAGTTATTTCTCTCTGTTTGTCTCTTTTCTCTATCTGTCCATCCGTCCGTGCGTCCGTCTGTTTGTCCATCCATCCATCTCTCCCCCCCCCCCTCTCTCTGCTCTCTCTCTCTCTCTCTCTCTCTCTCTCTCTCTCTCTCTCTCTCTCTCTCTCATACACACACATACAAGCACGCAGGCGCTCATGTGAAGGACGAAACACACACACACACGCGCATGCACGCACTTATGCACGCACATATTATATATCTATCTATCTGTCTATCTATCTATCTATCTGTCTATCTGTCTATCTATCTATCTATCTATCTATCTATCTATCTATCTATCTAGAGAGAGAGAGGGGGTATCTTTCGCATGAACGCCTGCGCGTTTGTATCTGTGTATGTCTTAAATGAGACAAGACGCCTGATGCCTACTTTCCGGAAATGTGTTCGTGTTTTGATTCAAGACTATTTTATTCTCGCTAATCAGCTAGTTGGTTGGCAAGTTTGTTGTCTCGTTATTTAGCTATTCATTCAGAGAGTTACAATTAAAACAGTAATTATTTAGTTATTAAGATGGTGCTTCGAAACGCTTTTGCGTGTGCTGAGTCTGCCAGCCAGATGAATGGATACGAGAATGCCACCCTTGCAACATACAAACTCCCCAATCAATGCTCGAAACGGACCCGACACCGGGTGGGCTGCCGCTGGAAACGTTTCTGTCTGGAACGAACCTTCTCAACTCAGACGGACCGGACAGGTCTGGCCATAAATTCAAAGGCCTGTCTGACCAGCCCAGCCCAACGGAAAGAGCTTAGTGCTCATCACACTTAAAACCTCCCAGCCGCTTGACGAAGCCCCCCCCGGCACCGGCGACCTTTCGCCCACAGAGTGGGGAAGTGGCCGAGCCGTGAGGGACGCCTGGTTCCCCGGGGGGGATTTAGTTCGTTACTGATTTTGATTCCTTTGCCGGTTGGAGACCGAAGGGTCTCCGAATGATCGAGTCATGCTGATGAGGAGTCCCGGTGAACGAAACAAGGGTCCGGGCTCTAAAATTCACACGCCTCTTGTCGTGGGGTGTTTAGCGAGCGAGGACTGGCATTATACGGTGGCTAGTGTTGTCCAGGGAAGGCGGAATTGGCGATAATTGGTTTTTTTCGTCCCTTTCTGTCTCCCACCCCTCGCTGTGTGGGATGGTGCCGAGATTCAGGTCTGTCACTTCCACTTGATGGTGCCGAGATTCAGGTCTTGTCACTTCCACTTGATGGTGCCGAGATTCAGGTCTGTCACTTCCACTTGATGGTGACGGATGAGAACTGATTTGTTGTTCGTTAAGGGGGTTTCTTTTCTTTGTATGTTTTTTCAGTCTGAATTTTTTATCTACACAGTGACAATACTTTCTTCTAGCCCCCCCCCCCCTCCCGCCAATCCTTCCGCCCCTCCAACGCCGCTCATTCCGGGTTACCCGCTCATAGCCACCCATCATCCTGTAGCAGTCTTCGGCTCCATATCAACAGTCTGTGAGGCACCCTACCGGAGGAGACACTGCGCTGCCGCCGAGTCATTTGGGTGGCTTTTGGTAGCGCCTGTTCTGATACAGTGTGCGCCTGGCACCGCGTACTAAGCCCCTTGTTGATAAGAATAATTGTTTTAATCGCAGAGTCAGCACGATTCAGCGCCCTCCCGATCCTCCCGACCCCCCCTCCCCCCTCCTCCTCCCCCCCTCCTCCCGAGGGGGCCAGCAGAGAAAAGTGAGTGTTGCCAATTTGTCCTTTCGGTATCGTCCTGCAACAGAGAGTAATGTAGAATGATCTGCTGATGGCCTGGTCTTTCTTTTTTTTTTCTCTCTTTTAAATCCTTTTATTTCTTTGTTTGAATTTGTGTTGAGGTTCTTTTTTTTATTTTTCCTTTGCCGTTTGGATGTTTTCCAATGCTGACTTGTGTGTGAGTATGTCTATCTGTCTGTGCGTACGAGTGTGTCTGTCTGTCTGTGTGTGTGAGTATGTCTATCTGTCTGTGCGTACGAGTGTGTCTGTTTGTGTGTATAAGTATGACTATCTGTCCGTGTGTATGAGTATGACTATCTGTCCGTGTGTATGAGTATGACTATCTGTCCGTGTGTATGAGTGTGTCTGTCTGTGTGTGCGGGTGGATGAATGGAGGCTTGTTTGTGTATTTGTTTCTTTACTTCATTGCTGTTTTCCAGCCAGTCGTTTCAGCTTCTCATATGAACTCGGACTTTTAAAAACATTTAAAGTCTTATTTTGAATCACAAAAGTATTTCTTATACAAAACTGGACATGGTTCCAGATGCCCTATTCAAACGGACCTACCTCATCCACAATTAACAAATTTAACACACACACGCACGCACGCACGCACGCACGCAGACGGACAGACAGACAGACAGACACACACACACACACACACACACACACACACACACACACACACACACACACACACACACACACACACACACACACACACATCACCGAAACACGTTCATCATTTTCACCTTACATGCTTCTTCCCAGTCAAGGAATTCGGTGACGCGCTCCACAGTAATCACACTCCTCCTCCTTCTCCTCTTCCTCCTCCTGCTCCTCCTCCTCCTCCTCCTCCTGCTCCTCCGGTCCTACCTTTGATACACCAGCTGTCTTTCGGAAAATGTCTTGTTCTCTCATGCATCGGCGGTGGCTTTTCTCTCTCTCTGTCTGTCTGTCTCTGTCTCTGTCTCTCTGTCTCTCTCTCTCTCTCTCTCTCTCTCTCTCTCTCTCTCTCTCTCTCTCTCTCTCTCTCTCCCTCTCTCTCTCTCTCTTTCTCCAGGCTCATTACACTCCGCCGCCCGGACGTCCTTGACTCTCTGGTGAACTGGGCCTCGCCGATTTCCCAGGGTGCCAATCAAGACAATGGTGGTGGTGGTGGTGGTGGTGGAGCGGGTGACACACACACACACACACACACACACACACACACACACACACACACACACACACACACACACACACACACACACACACACGTACCCCCCCCCCCCCCCCCCCACACACACACCCTCACGCACCGTGTCAGCTGCTCTTAGCTGCTTGTGGTGCTGATGCTGGTGGTGCTGGTGCTGGTGCGACTTTTGACGAATAGCTTCCTTCTGATCTTGTCACGGGGCTAATTAGGAGGGGAACCTGCATGGTTCTCTTACCCACAGCGCCAGTAGTTGTAGTGGTAGTAGTAGTAGTGGTAGTAGTAGTAGTGGTAGTAGTAGTAGTAGTAGTAGTAGAAGTAGTAGTAGTAGTAGAAGTAGTAGTAGTGGCAGCCTGCATTAGGAGTAGTAGTAGATGGAGCAGCAGCAGCACCACCACCACCAGAAAAAAGTAGCAGCGGTTGTAGTGGTGGTAATAGCAGCAGCAACAATAACAGCATTAACAGCAGCAGTAGCAGTGGTAGCTACAGATCAAGCAGCAGCAGTAGTAGTAGTAGTAGTAGTAGCAGCAGCAGCAGCAGCAGCAGTAGTAGTAGTAGTAGTAGTAGTAGTAGTAGTAGTAGTAGTAGTAGTAGTAGCAGCAGCAGCAGCAGCAGTAGCAGCAGCAACAGCAACAACAAGAATAGCAGCTGCAGCAGTAGTAGCAGTAATAGTGGTGGTACTAGAAATAGCAACAGTAGCAGCAACAGCGGCAGTAGTAGTAAACTAATAGAAGTACTAGTGGTAACTGCAGCAGCAGCAACAGTAGTATTAGAAGCAGCAGTAGCAGTAGTATTAGACTAGAAGCAGCAGCAAGAGCAGCAAGAGCATTAATAGTAACTGCATGAGCGTCATTAGCAGCAGCAACAGCATCACAAGCACCAGCAGCAGTAGTAGCTGATGTAGCAATAGCAACAGCAGCAGAAACAAAAGTAGTATTGTCTGTTGGCGACCAGTCAACGCTGGCGTTTTGTCTGTCTGTTTGGGTGATGCTTCTGTTTGTGATGGCAGAGAAAAACCGAACCTGTACAAAGCATTCTACTTCGTTTTGGGTTGTTGTTGTTGTTGTTGTTGTTGTTTTGTTTACCTCCCTCTCTGTTCTTTGGATTGATTTGTAGTTTTTAGCTCTTCTAGTTTTTATTGTTGTTGTTGTTGTTGTTGTTGTTGTTAACCTGCCTGTCTCTTCTTTCGATAGATTTGTAGTTTTTAGCTTTTCTGGTCGTTGTTGCTGCTGTTGTTTGTTATTGTTGTTTACCTCCCTGTTTTTTTTTTTTTTTTTTAGATAGAGAAGTAGTTCTTAGCTTTTCACTCCAGCTATCTTGACAACTAAGAAAAGCGAACAGTAAAAAGCACTCAACCTTTGGCTTCTGACTGACTTAACTGTGAGACCTCCGCTTGTAGCCGGACTGATGAACCAAGATGTGTAAAGGGGAAGCACTCTCCACAGAACTCCATGCGTTGAGATTGCTCGTGATCACCCGTTTCAGTTCGTCGACTGATCTCATCATCGTCTGTAACCAGAGCCCTGTGTGAAATCAGAACTTGCCACACCCTCTGATTTCTAACGCCTTCATACCCTCTTGCTTTTTTTTTTTTTTTTTTTTTTTTTTTTTTTTTTTGTTCCATGTACGTGATTTTCGATTTCAATGCGTGGTTTACCACCCACCATCACCCCCTCTACCCCTTGCCCTTTGTACGTGATATGAAAGCATGTCGCCATCTGATGAGGGCAGCTCGCCTGTGAGTTGCCTGCTGGCGTGGCCTTGGTCCGAAAGACTAGCACACAGACCACTGACCACTCCGCCCCCAACGAAACTCGAACCAGGGACTTCCGATTCTCACGCTCTCTGGGCCCCCATTGCCCTGTAATTACTATTGCTGCTGCTGCTGCTGCTACTAATTACTACTACAACCACTACTACTACCACTTCTGCTACTACTACTGGCTGCTGCTGCTGCTGTTATTACTGCTGTTGGTGCTACTGCTGCTGTTATTCTACTGCTGCTGCAGCTGCAACTGTTAGCGCTACCACTACTCTGCTGCTACTACTGTTGCCGCTGCTACGACTGCTACTGCTATTACTACTATCACTATGACTTGTGTACCACTGCCATTACCACCACTACTGTTGCTGCTACAGCTGCTGCTGCTACAGCTGCTGCTACTACTACTACTACTACTACTACTACTACTACTACTACTTGCTACTGCTGTTGCTGCTGCTACTACTACCACTACTACTACTACTGCTGCTGCTGCTGCTACTACTACTACTACTACTACTACTACTACTCTTCCTATCTCCATTGCTGCTGATGCTGACGACAATGTTACCACCACTACTACTACCGCTGCTGCTGCTGCTGCTGCTGCTGCTGCTATTACAACTACAATCAATATCATTTATGTATTGTACCACAACTACTACTACTACTATTGCTGCTGCTGCTGCGCGCTGCTGCTGCTGCTTCTGTTGCTGCTGCTGCTGCCACAACCACTATTTTGCTTTTGCTGTTGCTGCTGCTTATTATGCTGCTGCGGCTGCTACTACATCTACCACAGTTGCTGCTGCTATTGCTGCTGCTGCGACTCCTACTATTACAAATACTGCTGTTGCTACCGCTCCTGATACTGCTGCTGCTGCTATTAACTACTCCAACTACAACTATTTCTGTTGGTTCTACCGTTGTTATCCTGCTTATTATGATGATGATGATGATGATGATGATGATGATGATGATGATGATGATGATGATGATGACTACTGCTGCTCTTACTACTACTGTTACTGCTGCTGCTACTAATGCTGGTCCTGCTGCTCTTAGTACAGTAGTAGTAGGGGTGGCAGCAGTAGCAGCAGTAGTAACAGTATGAGTAGTAGGGGTGGCAGCAGTAGCAGCAGTAGTAACAGTATGAGTAGTAGGGGTGGCAGCAGTAGCAGCAGTAGTAACAGTATGAGTAGTAGGGGCGGCAGCAGTAGCAGCAGTAGTAACAGTATGAGTAGTAGGGGCGGCAGCAGTAGCAGCAGAGTAGCAAAAGCAGTGGAAGTGGCAGCAGGAGCAACAGTAACAGAAGTGGCAGCAGCTCACCAGCAGCAGCAGGAGCAGTGCGACAGCAGCAGAAGTAGCAGCAGCGGAGACAGTATGAGTAATCCCTATGGAACTCTAGCACTAGCGACAGCAGCAAGATGAGTAATAGGTTAATAATAATAATAATAGGAGTGGTAGTAGCAGTAGCTGTAGCAGTACTGGTGGCAGCAACCACATACTAGCACCACCAGCAGTAGCTGTAGCAGTACTGGTGGAAGCAACCACATACTAGCACCACCAGTAGTAGTCCCTATGTAACTCAGAACTGGTGGCTGCAACCACATACTAGCACCACCAGCAGTAGCTGTAGCAGTAACTGGTGGCAGCAGCAACCACATACTAGCACCACCAGCAGTAGCAGTAGCAGTAGCAGTAGCAGGCGCAGCAGCCGCAGCAGCAGAAAGTAACTCGTACTAGTAGTCATAGTTTTGGCGACAGGAAGTGACATTGTCGTTGGCTGTTTATTCACAGAAACATGTGACTACGCAAATCGAATGCAAACTGTCTCAGGAATATGGAGATTCGATGTAATGCCTCTCGCGAGCATGCAAAGAGAT
>JADBJO010003576.1:110100-122600 GCA_016801955.1 Conus betulinus | reverse complement strand
ACACACACACACACACACACACACACACACACACACAGAAAGACAGACAGACAGACACACGCACGCATGCACGCACACACACACACACATATACACACACGCGCGCGCACACATATACACATGCACACGTGCATGTATACACACACGCGCGCGCGCGCGCACACACACACGCACACACATCCACTGTTATTTAGTGTCGTTTTTGACTTGGCTCTGAGGGTTGAGTAGAGCCTTATCCTCTCTCTCCAAAAAACACACAGGTTCGTGGGGCAACGCGCGCGCGCGCGCGCGCGCGGGCGTGTGTGTGTGTGTGAAGACTGCGTTCTTGTGAAATTTATTTGTAATCAGATTTGCATTGTTTTGACGCCTTCCGTTGTTTGGACGCCACGACAACGTCACATTTCGTACACACCATGTCCACTATGTGTATGTCATGTGGGTCAGAGGATATGGCCACATTTATTAGGTACGTCACGACGACACAGTTTGGAATGAGAGTGTGTGTTACCATTTTGTCGGTCCTAATGGTGTCTGCAAGTTGACATGCTGGGGGGTTTGTCAGCAAAAGCACTTTTAATTAGTAGTTGTGCATCTTTGAGATGGAAAGTTATGAAGCTAAACACCTGCACATTGCCAGACTCTTCCAGCCTGGCCACTGTTTCATTCCTGTCTGAAGCCATGTCCAAAGCATGAAGAGTACCGCTGGAAACAGGGCGGTGCACGCGTCCTGAAAATCTGTGTTTGATGTGTGTGTAATCAGAGTCACAGCGATGGCAGTGACCATTACACATTTGGCAATTGAGTGGAGGCGTGATTATTCTTTGCAAACATTGTTTTTAAACCAGGATTTTACCATTCACTGTGTGAATATCGGCTGTATTCTCTTCAGCCAGCAGCCGGTAGATTAGTGACCGGTACTTAGAAGAACGGAAAAAAAAAACGATACACCCGAAGGTGCGGACAGAGAACTCCTGTCCTCAACCGCCGGACAAACCAGCTGGGCTCAGTCCTGCGCGAACCCTTGGAAGCCTGCGCTGTGTTCACATAGGGTGCAGGCACGCACAGGGCATTCCATTAAGACATCAAGGGACATAACTGTTCCCTGGCTGATGCCATGGTGTAATGGCCACTGGAGGAGACACGACAGAACCTCCACGGGAGCGTCGCCATGGGTGTACCAGCCCATATTTCGTGACTGCGAAGCCCACCGGCGAAAAAAACGCCGCCGTCAAACAACTGCCGTGTGCATCCCGCAGCCTCGATGCTCACTCCGTGCTGTTCCGCCGACAGTTGGAGACAGTGTGTGAATTTGGGCTATGTTCTCTTCGGCCAGTGAGCGGGAAAATTACTGACCAGTTCTGCCATTTGCAATGACGACCCCAGCGAACCGTCATAACAACCAGGGCTAAATCACAGAGAGGTGTGTGTGTGTGTGTGTGTGTGTGTGTGTGCGCGCGCGCGCGCGCGCGCGCGCGGGTTTATGTGCGTGTTTGACGCACATTCTGGCTTTGTCGAGGTTTTTTTTTCCTTCTTCTTCCTCTCCTTCACGGCGCTGGCAAGCCAGATCAGTCCAGGTCGAATAATAAACATAGCCGTCTTCTTCAGTTCCCCGTAGTAGCCGTACAGGCTGGTCATCAGCGAGGAATCCAATGACCACACCAACACGTGAATGCCGATGTCTCCGCCTCCCAATCGGAAAGAAGTTAACAGAACTGGACCAACCACGTAGCCCGACGTATGGATGAAATGAAAGAAGGGACAGAGAGGGCGAGCAAAGCCAAAATTTGAACAATCCAGAGTCTAATACAACTTCTTTCCGTTTACAATCCACTTCAACGCCCAGATTACAAAACAGGACAAAAAAAAAATTGCCAGTCAAAGAGAGAAACAGACACACACACACAGACACAGAACGAATGTGAAGCGATTGCTGTCCCACAACAGCCTTTTGATAACGCAGAGACATATCAGGCACTGAACACACTGTCAGTTACGCGGCGTTCTCAACTACTTGAGTTACGGAAGTTGAAGCAGACTGACGTCATACTATACGACGACCTGACGTCGTGCATGACGTAACACCGAGCAACGCGCTGGGCGTGATGGAGAGGCTGCTGGTGAAGGGAGACAACTCTCGTCTACTTCTTCTGAGTTTCATCTTCAATCGACTGCCCATAAGCAAAGAGTCCATAAGATGCAATCGATGACGTACCATTAGAGTTCTCAGTGTGTTTTTTTTTTAATCTTTTTTTTTTTCTTGTCCGTCGAGTGAAGAACAGAAGAGAAAGGGCTTTGCTCTGGCCTCTGTGTGTGTGTGTGTGTGTGTGTGTGTGTGTGTGTGTGTGTGTGTGTGTGTGTGTGTGTGTGTGTGTGTGTGTCTGGGGATTTTTTAAAAAAGAAATACTGAGAGCAAATAATGAGAAGAAGGCAGGTGAATCAACTGTGCAGTTTTTTTCAGAAGATGAACTCTGCAATGCTGTCTCACTGCCGAGTGTGTGTGCGCGCGCGCGCGCGCGCGCGTGTGTGTGTGTGTGTGTGTGAGGGAGGGAGGGAGAGAGAGGGAGAGAGAAAGAAGGGGCATAAAGACGGCAGTTCAAACTAGCCGTTGTGTTTCGATAGTTTTGTAGATGCAAAGAAGAAAAGGCATAGCAAAAAGAAGAAAGGCATAGCAAAGGAGAAGGCATAGCAAAGGAGAAGGCATAGCAAAAGAGAAGGCATAGCAAAGGAGAGAAGGCATAGCAAAGGAGAAAGCATAGCAAAGGAGAAGGCATAGCAAAGGAGAAAGGCATTGCAAAGGAGAAAGGCATAGCAAAGGAGAAGGCATAGCAAAGGAGAAAGGCATAGCAAAGGAGAAAGACATAGACAGCTAGAATCCTGTGTGCAGACACACAGGGATAAAACATAACTCTGACTTTCACACCTAGCGTGCTGTATGTAGACACAGGGAGAAGACGTGCTGTGCTGTAGACACAGGGAGAAGACGTGCTGTATGTAGACACAGGGGAGAGACGTGCTGTATGTAGACACAGGGAGAAGACGTGCTGTATGTAGACACAGGGAGAAAGACGTGCTGTATGTAGACATAGGGAGAAGACGTGCTGTATGAAGACACAGGGAGAAGACGTGCTGTATGTAGACACAGGGAGAAGACGTGCTGTATATAGACATAGGGAGACGTGCTGTATGTAGACATAGGGAGAAGACGTGCTGTATGTAGACATAAGGAGAAGACGTGCTGTATGTAGACACAGGGAGAAGACGTGCTGTATGTAGACACAGGGAAACGTGCTGTATGTAGACATAGGGAGAAGACGTGCTGTATGTAGACATAGGGAGAAGACGTGCTGTATATAGACACAGGGAGAAGACGTGCTGTATGTAGACACAGGGAGACGTGCTCTATGTAGACATAGGGAGAAGACGTGCTGTATGTAGACATAGGGAGAAGACGTGCTGTATGTAGACATAGGGAGATGTGCTGTATGTAGACACAGGGAGAAGACGTGCTGTATGTAGACATAGGGAGAAGACGTGCTGTATGTAGACACAGGGAAAATACGTGCTGTATGTAGACAAAGGGAGAATACGTACTGTATGTAGACATAGGGAGACGTGCTGTATGTAGACATAGGGAGAATACGTGCTGTATGTAGACACAGGGAGAAGACGTGCTATGTATGTAGACATAGGGAAATTACGTGCTGTATGTAGACACAGGAAGAAGTGCTGTATGTAGTAGACACAGGGAGAATACGTACTGTATGTAGACACAGGGAGAATACGTACTATGTATGTAGATACAGATAGAATACGTGCTACATGTAGACATAGGGAGAATACGTGCTGTATGTAGACACAGAGAAACGTGCTGTATGTAGACATAGGGAGAAGAAGTGCTGTATGTAGACATAGGGAGAAGACGTGCTGTATGTAGACATAGGGAGAAGATGTGCAGTATGTAGACATAGGGAGAAGACGTACTGTATGTTGACATAAGGAGACGTGCTGTATGTAGACATAGGGAGAATACGTGCTGTATGTAGACATAGGGAGAAGACGTGCTGTATGTAGACATAGGGAGAAGACGTGCTGTATGTAGACATGGGGAGAGAGAGACGTGCTGCATGTAGACATAGCGAGAAGACGTGCTGTATGTAGACATAGGGAGAAGATGTGCTGTAAGTAGACATAGGGAGAAGAACGTGTTGTATGTAGACACAGGGAGAAGACGTGCTGTATGTAGATACAGGGAGAAGACGTGCTGTATGTAGATACAGGGAGAAGACGTGCTGCATGTAGACATAGGGAGAAGACGTGCTGTATGTAGACATAGGGAGAAGACGTGCCGTATGCAGACAGAGGGAGAAGACGTGCTGTATGTAGGGACATAGGGAGAAGATGTGCTGTATGTAGACATAGGGAGAAGACGTGCTGTATGTAGACATGGGGAGAAGACATGCTGCATGTAGACATAGCGAGAAGACGTGCTGTATGTAGACATAGGGAGAAGACGTGCTGTATGTAGACATAGGGAGAAGACATGCTGTATGTAGACACAGGGAGAAGACGTGCTGTATGTAGACATAGGGAGAAGAACGTGTTGTATGTAGACACAGGGAGAAGACTTGCTGTATGACATGTAGACATAGGGAGGAGACGTGCTGTATGTAGACAAAGGGAGAAGACTTGCTGTATGTAGACACAGGGAGACGTGCTGTATGTAGACATAGGGAGAAGACGTGCTGTATGAAGACACAGGGGGGAGACGTGCTGTATGTAGACACAGGGGGAAGACGTGCTGTTTGTAGACACAGGGAGAAAACGTGGATGTAAACACAGGGAGAAAAACGTGCTGTATGTAGACACAGGGAGAAGACGTGTTGTATGTAGACACAGGGAGAAGACCGTGTTGTATGTAGACACAGGGAGAGGCCGTGCTGCATGTAGACATAGGGAGAAGACGTGCTGTATGTAGACATAGGGAGACATGCTATATGTAGACATAGGGAGAAGACGTGCTGTATGAAGACACAGGGGAGAAGAACGTGTTGTATGTAGACACAGGGAGAAGACGTGCTGTATGTAGACACAGGGAGAGGACGTGCTGCATGTAGACATAGGGAGAAGACGTGCTGTATGTAGACATAGGGAGACATGCTATATGTAGACATAGGGAGAAGACGTGCTGTATGTAGACATAGGGAGAAGATGTGCAGTATGTAGACATAGGGAGAAGAAGTACTGTATGTAGACATAAGGAGACGTGCTGTATGTAGACATAGGGAGAAGACGTGCTGTATGTAGACATAGGGAGAAGACGTGCTGTATGTAGACATGGGGAGAAGACGTGCTGCATGTAGACATAGCGAGAAGACGTGCTGTATGTAGACATAGGGAGAAGACGTGCTGTATGTAGACATAGGGAGAAGACGTGCTGTATGTAGACACAGGGGAGAAGACGTGCTGTATGTAGACACAGGGAGAAGACTTGCTGTATGTAGACATAGGGAGGAGACGTGCTGTATGTAGACAAGGGAGAAGACTTGCTGTATGTAGACACAGGGAGACGTGCTGTATGTAGACACAGGGAGAAGACGTGCTGTATGAAGACACAGGGGGAAGACGTGCTGTATGCAGACACAGGGGGGAGACGTGCTGTTTGTAGACACAGGGAGAAGACGTGCTGTATGTAGACACAGGGAGAAGAAGAACGTGTTGTATGTAGACACAGGGAGAAGACGTGTTGTATGTAGACACAGGGAGCGGCCGTGCTGCATGTAGACATAGGAGAAGACGTGCTGTATGTAGACATAGGGAGAGACATGCTATATGTAGACATAGGGAGAAGACGTGCTGTATGAAGACACAGGGGGGAGAAGAACGTGTTGTATGTAGACACAGGGAGAAGACGTGCTGTATGTAGACACAGGGAGAGGACGTGCTGCATGTGTAGACATAGGGAGAAGACGTGCTGTATGTAGACATAGGGAGACATGCTATATGTAGACATAGGGAGAAGACGTGCTGTATGAAGACATAGGGAGAAGACGTGCTGTATGTAGACACAGGGAGAAGACGTGCTGTTGTAGACACAGGGAGAAGACGTGCTGCATGTAGAAATAGGGAGAAGACGTGCAGTATGTAGACACAGGGGGAGAAGACGTGCTGCATGTAGACATAGGGAGAAGACGTGCTGTAAGTAGACATAGGGAGAAGACGTGCTGTATGTAGACACAGGGAGAAGACGTGCTGTATGCAGACATAGGGAGAAGATGTGCTGTGTGTAGACATAGGGAGACATGCTATATGTAGACACAGGGAGAAGACGTGCTGTATGAAGACAGGGATAAGACGTGCTGTATGTAGGCAGAAGGAGAAGACTTGCTGTATGTAGACATAGGGAGGAGATGTGCTGTTTGTAGACACAGGGAGAAGACTTGCTGTATGTAGACACATGGAGAAGACTTGCTGTATGAAGACACAGGGAGGGGACGTGCTGTATATGTAGACACAGGGAGAAGACGTGCTGTATGTAGACATAGGGAGAAGAAGTGCTGTATGTAGACATAAGGAGAGCGAGCTTTGACCCCCACCACCCCGCTCCTCCACAAACACCTTCCGTGCTGTTTAGCCCCGCTGATGCGGCAGAAACATCAGGAGGAGTGAAAAGCAGCCAATCAGGGAACAGACAACCTACTTCGCCGCCAGGGGACGCCATTAGTCTTCCTCCAAGGGCAGACAATCAGGAACAGATACTTTCAGGGCAGACCCCCCCGTCTTCTCTCCATGGACGGACACACTAAAAACATACTCTCCACTTTGGTCCGATGCCAGAGATGCAAAGTAGGTCCAAGACGCTTTGCATTCCCTGTTTCATTCAAAGCTGCGTGCGTCATTTGTCAGAAGTTGAAGCCTCATTAAAGCAAATCCATCTTACATTCCCGCACTCGAACCATAGAATCCCAGGCTCTGAATCATTTGCAGTTCTTTTAGTTTTAATATGCGAGAGCATTTTCCCTCCCAAATACTTGCGCCGCACCAATGGCATAGGAATACCCGCAGTCCAACATTCACGCACATTTCCATTATCCTTTCTGACACATGGCACTCAGCTAAATCGTTTGACTTTAAATCTCATGGCAAAAAAGTTTTCTTTCTTTACATCAGAAGAAAAAGTTTCAGCAACGTAGGGCGATTTTCTTGTGTTCGAACGGTACTCCGATTACCTGACCTGTACACTGCAGCCCCGAAGACTTTCCGTCATCGCTAGGAGGCGCCACAGGTCTTCCTCCCGCACAATGGCGGATGGCTGTGGAGTGTTTTTTCTTCTGCCTTTACCCACACTGCATTTCTCTGCCGCTCTTCTCGCCCCTTCTCTGATAGCTTCCTGTTCCGGTTCGCCCATTTCTCCTTTCCGGTGACCTTTTTTTTCCTGGCATATTTTGTTCCCACCCAGAGGGAGACGGCTGTCAGGATGTGCACGCCATTTCTGTTAATGTGTCGGAAGAGAGCGAAATCTTGTTTTGAGCGTCAGTTGGGGCCAATGTTGAATATGAACTGATCTCCATTTCCCGTTCTTTCCCAGTCTCTGTCCGTCGGTCTGTCTGTCTTGTCTGTCCTCATCTGTCTTTGTCTGTCTCTGTCTCTGTCTGTCTGTCTGTCTGTCTCTGTCTGTCTGTCTGTCTGTCTGTCTGTCTGTCTCTCTCTCTCTCTCTCTCTCTCTCTCTCTCTCTCTCTCTCTCTCTCTCTTCAACATACGTCAACAAAGGCACGGACTTGTAAATGGGTTCGCGCATGTGCATGAGTGAGTGTGACTCTGTGTGCTTTCGTGCGTGCGAGCGTGCTCGCGCAAACGCAAGTAACAGATTTTTTTTGGTTGCAAATTACTAATCTGCTATCTTATACACGTTTTTTTCTTCAAAAATGTTGAACTGATTAGTAGCATACTTACTTTCTCCACTCAACTGCTGTGTAAAATATGTGCCCAACTGCTCAAAAACTATGCAACACGTCTTTTTTCCCAACGGTCAGCTCAAGCCTAAGGCATTTTCCCCAACATTTTCAACTGCTATTTAACACACCTTTTTGTCAACATTAAAGCGATTCAGTGCTATGTAACAGATGTTTTTTCTGAACTGTTATCACCTATTTAACACATCATTCTGAAGGCTTCTGAGCCATGTGACATTGTTTCCAGAATGCTCATCTTCTATGTCACACATTGTATCAAAATGTGCTTAACTGCAATGTAACACACGTTTCTGAACATATTCCACTGCTGTTCATCATATCTTTTTCCAAAATATTCCACACAGCCGTGTATCAGACTTCC
Organism: Conus betulinus; assembly: GCA_016801955.1. NCBI lineage: Eukaryota > Metazoa > Mollusca > Gastropoda > Neogastropoda > Conidae > Conus > Conus betulinus. Next base: position 114,268 of record JADBJO010003576.1, on the reverse strand, counting down.
CCCCCCCCCCCCCCCCCCCTCCAAAATGATTTGCAGGCATTACCACACTCCCCCATCTCCAACGTGTAGATCGTCCATTTCTGTGCGGTACATTTCCCCACTTTCCCTACGATGTACAATACTTTCCCCAAACTGCCCCACTGTTCTGTTCCTTTTTTTTTTTTTTCGCAGACAATGCTCAACTGCAAGGTAACAAAATTGTTTTCTCACAAAATGCTCAGTTGCCATGTAACAGATGGTGGCTTAATGGCAATTGGCAATGTGATGGGAATGATCGATTGAGAGAAGAGAACAACTGGCGGAACGGAGAAGAATGTGCGGAACCTTCCCTGGTCACTCGCTCAGTGTTGTGGATTAGCTTTGTGCTGCTCTGGCAGTCTCCTGGCCTTACAGTAGAGGGATTGTTTCGTACACTGCTGGCAAACGCTGTTTACTCACTGAGTGACAGGCTCGTGTCTTGCTCGTTTATTCATCTAGTGGTTATTTCAGCCATTTGCGTAGGTATTGTTTGTTTGCCACGTTAGGGGATTAGATCAGCTCTCTCTCTCTCTCTCTCTCTCTCTCTCTCTCTCTCTCTCTCTCTCTCTCTCTCTGTCTGTCTGTCTGTGTCCCCCCCCCCCCTTTCTCTCTGCCTCCCCCTCTCTCTCTCTTTCTCTATCTCTTTCCCTCTCTCTCTCGCGTCTGCGCGCGCGCTCGTCCGCCCTTTAGTTATATCTGTCTCTTTGTCTCTGTCTCTTGTCTGTCTGTCTGTTGTTGTCTGTCGTTCTCACTGTCTGTCTGTCTGTCTGTCTCTCTGCCTCTCTGTCTGTCTGTCTGTCTGTCTGTCTGTCTGTCTGTCTGTCTGTCTGTCTGTCTGTCTGTCTGTCTGTCTCTCTCTCTCTCTCTCTCTCTCTCTCTCTCTCTCTCTCTCTCTCTCTCTCTTTCGCGCGCGCGCGCGCGCTCTTTGGCTACCTCTGTCTCTTTGTCTCTGTCTCTGTCTCTGTCTGTCTGTGTCTGTCTCTCTGGCGTTTCAGATTTCCTTACCCTTTCGATGCCTTCATGAAGGCGTTTCAGATTTCCTTACCCTTTCGATGCCTTCATTAAGGCGTTTCAGATTTGCTTACCCTTTCGATGCCTTCATGAAGGCGTTTCAGATTTCCTTACCCTTTCGATGCCTTCATGAAGGCGTTTCAGATTTCCTTACCCTTTCGATGCCTTCATTAAGGCGTTTCAGATCTACTTTTGTTAGATTTAGGGAACGGGTCAGGGGCGAGTGGATGGAAAATGGGGGGTAGGGGTGTCCGGAACGCATGGACCCCCCCCCCCCCCCCCCCCCTCCCCTCCTCACACACACACACACAGAGCGTCCTACCGAGCCTCTCCTGATCAGCGACTAGAACGACAAATGAACGGGGACAGTTATATCGAGCAAATATTATGTCACCACTATTTTGAGTCATACACCACCCTCCCTCTCCCCCCTTCCCCCCAGTACTAAATTGATTAGAACTCTTGTTTTCTTGGCCCCTTCCCCCCCCCCCCCCCCCCCCCCCCCCCCCCCCCATCCTGCCCTCTGCCTTCCCCTTTAGTTCGCGCGCGTGTAAAAAAAAAAAAAAGGCGTGAAGATGGAATGGGAATGTAAGGAGGAGGAGGGGGGGGGGGGGGGGGGGGATGGCGGGAGCAAGGGCAAGGAGATGATGACAAGACTACAGAAGAAATATTGGAACTCTATCCTCCACCTCCCCTTCTCTAAACCCCCCCCCCCCCCCCCCCCGCCCCGCTTCCCCTCACCTCGCCCCTCTCTTGCCCCCATACGCGCAACACAATGACGTCAATAATGCTGCGTGATCCGACGTACTTCTTGCATTAACTCCCATCGACTAGCGCGGGGCGATGACTTGCCAATCAACGCCGAGGGGAAAATCCATATCTCCCGAGAAAGAAAGAAAGAAAGAACGAAAGAAAATAATGATAATATGATTACGGTATACTCGGACACCTCTCGCTTGCTTTCAGCTCTTTTACCCCCCCCCCCCCCCCCTCCGACACTCCACTCCACGTCCGTCCCCTTTCAATCCCCCCCCACCACCCCCCACCCCCCCCCACCCCACCCCGTCCACGTACCCCCGGCCTCCGGATCGGTAGCGTTTTACAGCAAGGGTGCTGCTTCCCGGAGACCTAAGCACGTATAGACACACCGCCCGGATCGACGTGGGGCTCTCAGGCAAAGAGGGACAGAGGGGGGGGGGGGGGGGGGGGGGGGGGGGGAGTGGGTGGTGAGTGTGTGGGGAAGGGGCTGGGAGGGGAGGAGGGGTGGGGAGAGGGGAGCGGAGAGTCATTGTGTGCATGTGCTGCCGTGGTGCAGTGGGTTTTGTTCTTGAAGCCTGGGAAAGAGGAGGGGACAAAACGCTGGGGATGGATGCAGGTCTCAAGAGAGGCGCGCATGCACGTATGTTATACAGCTACAGGCGCGCGCGCGCGCGCGAGGACGTGCACAAACGCATACACACACCTATGTAGAGACACACTCACATACACACGAATAGACACACGGACGCAGACACATACACACACACATACACACATGCACGCACGCACACACGAACGTACACACACACGCATTCACACACGCACACGTGCGCATGCACGGGTACACTCATACACATATGCATGTTCTTGCCCACACACATACACACAATTACGAACACGCACAAGCACACACATGCACACACAGACACACACACACACGCGCGCGTGCGCGTACGCGTGCGTACACACTCACACACATATACACAAACATGCGCGCGCACACACAGACACAAAAACACTCACACATACAAACACATTCATGTACATATACAGAAGCGCACAAGAGTAAGTAAGTAAGAGAGAGAGAGAGAGAGAGAGAGAGAGAGAGAGAGAGAGAGAGAGAGAGAGAGAGAGAGAGAGGGTGGGTGGGGGGAGATTGTATACAGGGTAGGGAAGAGAAGGGATAAGAGGAGAGAGGAGAATGTGTTGGCAGGCTTTTGTCCTGCTTTCAAAAGTATGTTCAACGACAACAAACAATATCAGCTACAGTAAAGCGTTACAACTTCAGAAGATACCGTACATTTATATACTGAACGCGTGAAACGTTTCAAGAAATATGGTGGACATCACACCGATATGCACATCATGTAACGGTATTTACTAAATCTTTATCTAGCGAACATGATGAACTATAGACATCCTCTGTTGTGTTACTTTTAACCAAAGCTACTTTCTATTTTTGACAGTATGGACAGGATCATACTAAACGCTCCCTCCAATGTTATTAAAACGAAGATTAGTGTGTAACATTGCCATCATGGTGGACAGAATGTTTGAAAAGGTTCCCCGTAATGCTGATTTGACCAGTCTTCTGTCTAGCTTTGACCTGGTAGACAGAACAATGATAAACATTTTCTCTGTGATGTTATTTCGAGCACGTGCACCGTGTAACATAGACACGGTGGACGAAAATGATAACTCTCTCCCATGATAAAAAATCATGATTGTGACAAAAGTCCAGTGTCGAGCATCGGCCTCATGGATAGGTAATGATAAACCTCTCCCGTGCTATCATTTTGAGCAAGCCAAGTGTTCAGAATCAACAGAGTGGACGGGATAATGATAATCTTTCTCTTAGTGTTAAAGTCACCAAGTCGAATGTCTAACGTTGATGTTACGAGTAGGATGATGACGAATATTTCCGATAATGTTTGCCATGACCAAGTCCGGAGTCTAGCACTGACATAGTGTGAAGTGGAGTAATGATAAGCCTCTCGCATAATGTTACTGTCGTCACGTACAGTGTTAAGCATTCACATAGTGTGAAGTGGAGTCATGAGAACCCTCTCACATAACGTTATTGTCACCACAGGTAATGACAGATCTTTCCCATGATATTATCGTGAAAAGCTCCGTGCACAGTGTCGATGTAATGAACAGGGTAATGATAAACATTCCCCACACGATGGCTGTGACCAGTAAGTAGCAGTGACATGATGCAACACATTACAACACACATCCTCCCCCTCACTCCACTCTGTCCTCCCTAATGATCATAAACATCTGTGGTGTCCAGCACTGACATGGTGGGCAGGATTACGAGAAACTTGCCCTTCAACATTCCTCACCAAGTCTGGCGTCTAACATTGGCATGATGGAA
>JADBJO010003576.1:100100-102600 GCA_016801955.1 Conus betulinus | reverse complement strand
CCCAGCACACTCCTCTTTCTTCCCAATTTGAAAACATGAACGGTTTTATCTTCCATGGCAGGGATGTGGCGCTGTGTGAACTTCTGCTTGTTCAGTTCCATCACGTATTTTCAGGCTAATTTTTAGATGGTGATTATAATGCATTATAATTGAAATTCATGACAGTTTTCTATAATAATGTCAGCTTCTCAATGACGAGCGACACTTGTTCCTCTGTCTGTGTCTTGCCTGTTCTATAGCTCAGTCTCTCTGTGCGTGTGTCTTGCCTGTTCTATAGCTCAGTCTCTGTGTCTGTGTCTTGCCTGTTCTATAGCTCAGTGTCTCTGTGTGTGTCTTGCCTTTTCTATTATATAGTTCAGTCTCTCTGTGTGTGTGTCTTGCCTGTTCTATAGCTCAGTCTCTGTGTGTGTGTCTTGCCTGTTCTATAGCTCAGTGTCTCTGTGTGTGTCTTGTCTGTTCTATAGCTCAGTGTCTCTGTGTGTGTCTTGCCTGTTCTATAGCTCAGTCTGTGTGTCTCTGTTGTATAGTGTCTTGCCTGTTCTATAGCTCATTGTCTCTGTGTGTGTCTTGCCTGTTCTATAGCTCAGTCTGTGTGTATCTTGCCTGTTCTATAGCTCAGTCTCTGTGTGTGTCTTCTTGCCTGTTCTATAGCTCAGTGTCTCTGTGTGTGTATCTTGCCTGTTCTATAGCTCAGTCAGTGTGTGTCTTGCCTGTTCTATAGCTCAGTGTCTGTGTGTGTCTTGCCTGTTCTATAGCTCAGTCTCTGTGTCTGTGTCTTGCCCGTTCTGTAGCTCAGTCTCTGTGTCTGTGTCTTGTCTGTTCTATAGCTCAGTCTCTGTGTGTGTCTTGCCTGTTCTATAGCTCAGCCTCTGTGTCTGTGTCTGTGTCTTGCTCAGTCTCTGTGTAGCTCTTGTCTCTGCTGTGTCTGTGTGTCTTGCCTGTTCTATAGCTCAGTCTCTCTGTGTGTCTTGCCTGTTCTATAGCTCAGTCCTCTCTGTCTCTGTGTCTCTTGCCTGTTCTATAGCTCAGTCTCTGTGTGTGTGTCTTGCCTGTTCTATAGCTCAGTCTCTGTGTGTGTCTTGCCTGTCTATAGCTGAGCTCAGTCTCTCAGTGTGTGTGTCTTGCCTGTTCTATAGCTCAGTCTCTGTGTGTGTCTTGCCTGTTCTATAGCTCAGTCTCTGTGTCTTGTCTGTTCTATAGCTCAGTCTCTGTGTGTCTTGCCCGTTCAGTAGCTCAGTCTCTGTGTCTGTGTCTTGTCTGTTCTACAGCTCAGTCTCTGTGTGTGTCTTGTCTGTTTCTATAGCTCAGCCTCTGTGTCTGTGTCTTGCCTATTCTATAGCTCAGTCTCTGTGTCTGTGTCTTGCCTGTTCTATAGCTCAGTCTCTGTGTGTGTTGTGCCTGTTCTTTAGCTCAGTCTCTCTCTGTGTGTCTTGCCCGTTCCAGCTAGCTCAGTCTCTCTGTCTGTGTCTTGCCTGTTCTATAGCTCAGTCTCTGTGTGTGTCCTGCCTGTTCTATAGCTCAGCTCAGTCTCTGTGTGTGTCCTGCCTGTTCTATAGCTCAGTCTCTGTGTGTGTCCTGCCTGTTTTATAGCTCAGTCTCTCTGTCTGTGTCTTGCCTGTTCTATAGCTCAGTCTCTCTGTGTATCTTGCCTGTTCTATAGCTCAGTCTCTGTGTGTGTCTTGCCTGTTCTATAGCTCAGTCTCTCTCTCTGTGTCTTGCCTGTTCTATAGTTCAGTATCTCTGTCTCTGTGTCTTGCCTGTTCTATAGCTCTGTGTCTGTGTCTTGCCTGTTCTATAGCTCAGTCTCTCTGTATGTGTCTTGCCTGTTCTATAGCTCAGTCTCTGTGTCTGTGTCTTGCCTATTCTATAGCTCAGTCTCTCTGTCTCTCTCCCATTCATTCTTTCACTCACTGATTCATGCTTTCATTTCTGCTTTTTTTTCTTCAAATATGATATTTATGCATTAGAACTCAGGAGAGGTTGAGTTGGCATTCACCGACGACATTTCCTAATGTGATCAGATTCAAACACGTTTTATTAGATAACCGTTTTTGTTGTTTTTTGGAAGGGGGTAATTTGAAACATCTCGCGTTAACCTGCGACTCTGGCATTTGATGCTGCATGTTCCGGCTTGTCGTTCGTCGTTGGCACTTTATTGGTGTGCCCCCCATTAGGATGTGCTTTTTTTCTGAGGTTTTTCTCCACGCTCCATACGACCCACCCACTCCATCAGCTAGATTACTGCCACTTCATTTCATAGCTGGGGTTCACGTGTGTGTGTGTGTGCGTGTGTGTGTGTGTGTGTGTGTGTGTGTGTGTGTGTGTGTGTGTGTGTGTGTGTGTGTGTGTGTGTGCGTGTGTGTGTGTGTTTGTGTGTGTGCGTGTGTGTGTGTGTGTGTGTACGTGTGTGTGTGTGTGTGTGTGTGTGTGTGTGTGTGTGTGTGTGTGTGTGTGTGTGTGTGTGTGTGTGTGTGTGTGTGTGTGTGTGTGTGTGTGTGTG
>JADBJO010003576.1:92600-95100 GCA_016801955.1 Conus betulinus | reverse complement strand
TCCCTCCCACCCCTTACCTCCTCCTCCTCCCCCCTTACCATCCCCCTCCCCACCCTTACCTCATCCCCCTCCCATCCCCTTACCTCCTCCTCCTCCCATCCCTTACCTCCTCCTCCTCCCATCCCTTACCTCATCCCCCCCTACCCCTTACCTCCTCATCCTCCCCCATCCCTTACCTAATCCTCCTCCTCCATCCCTTACCTCATCCCCCTCCCATCCCTTACCTCATCCCCCCTCCCCCTTTACCTCCTCCTCCTCCCCATCCCTTACCTCATCCTCCACCCTCCCGTTACCTCACCCACCCATCCCTTCCTGATCCTCCTCCCACCCTTACCCTCCTCCTCCCACCCCTTACATCCTCCTCCCACCCCTCACCTCATCCTCATCCTACCCCTTACCTCATCCTCCTCCCATCCCTTACCTCCATCCTCCTCCCACCCCTTACCTCTCTCCTCCTACCCCTTACCTCATCCTCCACCCACCCCTTACCTCATCCTCCTCCCTACCCCTTACCTCCTCCTCCCATCCCCCCCCCTTACCCTCATCCTCCTCCTCCCCTTACCTCATCCTCCTCCCCCCCATCCCCTTACCCCTATCTCCCTCCTCCCATCCCTTACCTCATCCTCCTCCCCTCCCCTTACTCCTCCTCTCCCATCCCTTACCTCCTCCTCCCCTCCCTTCCCTCCCTCCTCCTCCCATCCCTTACCTCTACCTCCTCCTCCTCCCTTACCTACCTCCTCCCTCCCCACCCTTACCTCATCCCCCTCCCATCCCTTACCTCATCCCCCTCCCATCCCTTACCCCCCCTCCTCCCTCCCATCCTTACTCTCCTCCTCCCATCCCTTATCCTCATCCCCTCCCATCCTTACCTCCTCCTCCTCCCCCCTTAACCTCTCCTCCCCCTCCCCTACCTTACCTCCTCCCATCCTCCCTCCTCCTCCTCCCATCCCTTACCTCCTCCTCCTCCCACCCCTTCCCCTAATCCCTCCCATCACTTACCTAATCCCCCTCCCATCCCTTCCCTCCTCCTCCTCCCATCCCTTACCTCATCCTCCTCCCATCCCTTAACTCCTCCTCCTCCCATCCCTTACCCCTCCTCCTCCCCCATCCCTTACCTCTCCCCTCCCCTCCCTTACCCTCCTCTCCCATCCCCTACCTCCTCCTCCTCCCATCCCTTACCTCATCCTCCTCCCATCCCTTACCTCATCCCCTCCCATCCCTTACCCTCATCCCCCTCCTACCTTCCTCCTCCTCCTCCCACCCCTTACCTCCTCCTCCTCCCACCCCTTACCTAATCCTCCTCCTCCCCATTACCCCTTACCTCATCCTCCTGCCCACCCCTTACCTAATCCCCCTCCCATCCCTTACCTCCATCCTCCTCCCACCCCTTACCTCATCCCCCTCCCATCCCTTACCTCCTCCTCCTGCCATCCCTTACCTCCTCCTCCCACCCCTTACCTCCTCCTCCTCCCTCCCTTACCTCCTCCTCCTCCCCATCCCCTTACCTCATCCCCCTCCCCACCCCTTACCTCCTCCATCCCTTACCTCCTCCTCCCATCCCTACCTCCTCCTCCTCCCACCCCTTACCTAATCCTCCTCCCATCCCTTACCTCATCCTCCACCCATCCCTTACCTCATCCTCCTCCCATCCCTTACCTCATCCCCTCCCATCCCTTACCTCCTCCCCTCCCACCCCTTACCTCTCCTCCTCCCCCCATCCCTTACCTCCTCCCTCCCATCCCTTACCTCATCCTCCTCCCATCCCTTACCTAATCCCCCCTCCCACCCCTTACCTCATCCCCCTCCTCCCATCCCTTACCTCATCCTCCTCCCATCCCTTACCCTCATCCTCCTCCCACCCCACCTCCCTTACCTCATCCCTCCTCCCATCCCCTTACCTCATCCTCCTCCCATCCCTTACCTCATCCTCCTCCCACCCCTCACCTCATCCTCCTCCCCCCCCCTCACCCCATCCTCCTCCACCCCTTACCTCCTCCCTCCCCCATCCCTTACCTCCTCCTCCTCCCTACCCCTTACCTCCATCCTCCACCCACCCCTTACCCTCTCCCTCTCCTACCCCTTACCTCATCCTCCACCCACCCCTTACCTCATCCTCCTCCCACCCCTTACCTCATCCTCCTCCTCCCATCCCTTACCTCATCCCCCTCCCACCCCTTACCTACCTCCTCCCCCTCCCATCCCTTACCTCCTCCTCCTCCCATCCCTTACCTCCTCCCCCTCCCATCCCTTACCTCCTCCTCCTCCCACCCCTTACCTCTCCCCCTCCCCCCCTTACCTCATCCCTCCTCCCATCCCTTACCTCCTCCTCCTCCCATCCCTTACCTCCTCCTCCTCCCATCCCTTACCTCCTCCTCCTCCCATCCCTTACCTCCTCCCCCCTCCCCTTACCCCTCCTCCTCCTCCATCCCCTCCTCCCCCTCCACCCTTACCTAATCCCCCCTCCCACCCCTTACCTAATCCCCCTCCCATCCCTTACCTC
>JADBJO010003576.1:80100-87600 GCA_016801955.1 Conus betulinus | reverse complement strand
AGTAATCACTAGTCTCTTTGCAATAGCTAAGGCCTCGCACATTCGTGAGCATAGGTTGATCATAAACAATATGGCTAAAACATCATACTGCTCTTTTAGATAGCAAATGGCCGCTCTACAATTTTCCTTTTTTTCATCATTTGTTTCCCTCGGTATCTCTCTCTCTCTCTCAGTCTGTCTGTCTGTCTGTCTGTGTGCGTGTGTGTGTACGTGTGTATGCGTGTGTGTGTGTGTGTGTGTGTGTGTGTGTGTGTGTGTGTGTGCCACTGGCATTGGTCCAACATTTCCTGTCCACACACCGCTAAACCCTGTCGTTGTGATGTCGCCAGTACTTCCCACAAACCTCTTCATAGTAAGCCACCAAGAGGACACCCATCAAAAGGTACCCTGCAATACTGCTGGGTCACTGAAGAGGTGTACTGTAATGTCCACTCTCATTCAACATACGTGAGACACCATCTGCCGAAGGCCGTTGTTGATGAGAATGGCCTGGTCCTTGTCCCAGACTGAGTGACCGTCCGCTCTGGACTGAAGATGTCCACACTGTACGTCCTCCCATTGACAGTCCTCACGAATCTCTGCCCACACCGAATGCAGAGTCGTAATCTGCCCACACCGAACGCAGAGTCGTAATCTGCCCACACCGAACGCAGAGTCGTAATCTGCCCACACCGAACGCAGAGTCGTAATCTGCCCACACCGAACGCAGAGTCGTAATCTGCCCACACCGAACGCAGAGTCGTAATCTGCCCACACCGAATGCAGAGTCGTAATCTGCCCACACCGAACGCAGAGTCGTAATCTGCCCACACCGAACGCAGAGTCGTAATCTGCCCACACCGAACGCAGAGTCGTAATCTGCCCACACCGAATGCAGAGTCGTAAATCTGCCCACACCGAATGCAGAGTAGTAATCTGCCCACACCGAACGCAGAGTCGTAATCTGCCCACACCGAACGCAGAGTCGTAATCTGCCCACACCGAATGCAGAGTCGTCGTATTCGTCTCTTCCTTTGACACATGGCCGTGGAAATGTCCTCAAAGCTGAGGTCCACCACGAGGAGGAGGGCTACAGAATGTGACTCGACAGTCTGTCTTTATTTCAACATGATTCATGGAGGATCAGAATGACAACGATAATGCAGGCACAGTTCCCTTGGGCCTGAGACTCCGAAAACAGGCTTATACTCTGCGCCTCTGTTTGTGACATATTCCACGCAAACCAAGCCCGTGATGGAGAGGTACTGGCAGTGTTTATCAGCAAGATGAATGAAAACAGGATCATACTCTATGCTTCTGTTTGTGACTTATTCCAACGTAAACCAAGCCCGTGATGGACAGATACTGGCAGCGTTCATCAGCAAGATGAATGAAACTCTTCGGCTCCTCCTCTCCCTTCCAGTGCGTCTTGTTGACGGTGTGTGATGCCTGGGGTTGTGGACTGATGTTCTGGGGTGTTTCCGCTCATGGCTATCGCGCTCTCCATCGTTTGACTGTATACACGCTGCTCTGTTACCCAGCCAGCTGAGAGCAGTCCTGTACCTTCCTTTGTCACACTGCACTGTTGGCCAGCCCCTAATGAAACTATAGATCAGTCGAGTCCAACATAGGAAGCGCAAAACTGTACAATACAATAAGTACTGCACACTGAAATGAATAAAATACAATAAATGCAGTATTGTACAACATACTGTAGTGCATTGAGGTACGTTATCTATGTATGTATATATCTATGTATAGATTATTCTGATAATTTTCATGGAAACCTAAATATGTGCAAAGAAAGATTGTACGATAGAATCCACATTCTTGTAAGAGGTAAATTCACAAACTTAATGGAGTGTGCATTGAAAAATAAGACAATCGAAAGTTTTAGGGGGAAAACAGGAAGCGTATGGATTGTAATCAAGACTAGTCTTACTGTTAGCATTTGTTAATTCTTCCTTTCTTCTGCTTTCCTCTTTCAATTGAAGCTACTCCACGATCAGTTCTGTTTAAACACAACAGACCTAGGGGAGCGGTCATGATGGTGCTGAAGAGAGAGAGAGAGAGAGAGAGAGAGAGAGAGAGAGAGAGAGAGAGAGAGAGAGGAGAGAGAGAGAGAGAGAGAGAGAGAGAGAGAGAAAGATGTTTATTCATAAAAGTCATATTCCCTTGGAAGGGGGTAAATGAAAAACAAACCGCGAAGTTCATTAATATAAAGTCATTTAACTAGCTTAACACATCATTTATCATCTTGACACGTCTTTTCGCATTCTTGAATGCTTTATACAGAGAGAGAGAGAGAGAGAGAGAGAGAGAGAGAGAGAGAGAGAGACAGACAGACACGGAGACAGACATGCAGGCAGGCAGGCAGGTAGGCAGACAAACGCACACACACACACACACACACCACACACACACACACACACACACACACACACACAGAGAGAGAGAGAGAGAGAGAGAGAGAGAGAGAGAGAGAGAGAGAGAGAGAGAGAGGTCAGAATTTCATGTGTACTTTTAAATTCTTTACACAAATGAAATATACGTCGCACAGAAATTTCCTTCCAGATCATTTTGCTCGAAATGCTGCTGATGAGAATATAACGCAATTCTTCATCCAGTAATACAGACAGATAGATACATGTATATCAAATTCATGCTGACTAAGTTTTTAGCAATATTCGGCGTGGTTCTCCTGAAAAGATAAAAAAAAAAACCCACCTCAGAACTAACGGATATAAAGTTTAACTGAAAAAAGGCTTAATAACAAAGATCTGATAGAATCCACTCAGTGACCGTTCAGACCATTTAACGCCCCGTGGTACAGACGACCGTCTTGCCGAGCTCCAGCCGAGAGAGAGAGATGACATGTTAGCTCTCTGCTTTGGATGACCACCTCTGTCAAGCTGCCTGGGCTCCATCACTGCCCGAGCCGGGGTCTTATTATATATTTATTCACCCCGCTCGTCCAGTCCTTGATGATTCCCCCCATGCCCACCACTGCCGCCCTTGCTGGCAGCTGCTGATGATATTTGCATGAGATGGAATCACTTTCTTTGGGCTGTCTCCGGTCTCGGCTGGATTCCCTTCCTGAAGCGGCTGTCGGCTGGTTTGAAGGAGAAAGTGGGTTCACTACCATCAGTGTCTGTGGCTTTGGGGTGAACGTTCCGGGGTCGTTAACATCCTGTGCATGGCTTTCTGACGTCCTGCTGAGAGTCCCGATATCGGTCACAATTGTTGGTGAGCATTTTCAGTGTGCAGTATCCTGTTGAATAAGGTAGAAACGTGTTTCTAGATTTGTTTGCAGATTTATTTTTTGACAGCTCTGTGCCTAGTGTCATTAAGGCAATTTGCATGTGATTTTTCACAATTGTCCAGAATGCGCAGCACGACGAAACATTGTTTATAGAAGTTTACCAGCAATTATTGTGCTCTAACCTTGTTGCATTGCCTTTTTTATTTCATGTCGGTTGTTATTTTGCGTTATCGGTTTTCCAGCTTTTCATCTGCTTTCGGATCTTCACGTCACAGATTTTGTCCCCTGAAAAGGGGGAGATAGAGAAGGTTGGGGATGGGGGGGTGTGGTAGAGGGGCATTTTCCAGATGGTGGGGGTAGGGGTGGTGGTGGGGTGGCGGTGGGGGTCGATTTGCTGATACCACTGGAGAACCTGATGTTTTAATTCCATGTTTGATAATTTACTGTTTCGGTTGATCTACACTCAAATTTTAATTCACAAGTCGACCTTCAAACTGAATAAGGTAAGTTTGACGCAAACTTTATTCGCAGACATAAAAGAAAAAAATACTGTACCACCGAACGAAAGAGACAAATAATTTACAAGACAAGACACGACGCGTTTCTACCTCTTTGGTCTTCTTCAGGCAAGACAAGCAGCATTGAAGACAATGAAACGAACAAACAATCGCTTCTCTCCTCAAATTGGGCGCTGATGGGATTGTTTTGTTGTTTGTTTTCATTTCTTCATTATTGTTTGCTTTCCCCGAAGAATACCAAAGAGGTCGAAACGCGTCGTGTTTTATCTTGTAATTTGTTTCTTTCGTTGGCTGTACAGTAATATTTCTTTTTTAAGTTTGTTTGAATTTTCGTCTGTAGGCGCCTCACGTTGAAACTAACTTTATTGACAGAACAATATTTGTTAGCTTCTTCACAACATCTTAACAGTTTTTCAGCACATACCAGGACAGAACTATTGTTCATGAGGTTCTGTTGCCTCGCTGCTGTCTGAAAGCACAGTCTGCTGTGTTTTAATGCGCATTGTATTGTGTAACGTTATCATCGTCTTTTTGGGATTAGGGTGTGTTCTCCCTGGGGAGAGAGCGTCACATTGTATTGTGTAACGTCATCGTCTTGTTGGATTAGGGCTGTTCTCCCATGGGGAGAAAGAGTCACATTGTATTGTGTAACGTCATCGTCTTGTTGGGATTAGGGTTGTTCTCCCCTGGGGAGAGAGCGTCACACCACAGTGCGTAACGTCATCGTCTTTTTTGGGATTAGGGTTGTTCTCCTCCCCTGGGGAGAGAGCGTCGCATTGTATTGGGTCGTCATCGTCTTGTTGGGATTAGGGCTGTTCTCCCTGGGGGAGAAAGAGTCACATTGTATTGTGTAACGTCTCGTCTATCTATTAGGGTTATCTATCTCCTGGGGAGAGAGCGTCACATTCTATTTGTAACGTCATCGTCTTGTTGGGATTAGGGTTGTTCACCCTGGGGAGAGAGCGTCACCACAGTGCACACCATCCATATCTATCTATCTATCTATCAAATCTCACACTCACACACACACACACACACACACACAAACACACGCACGCACGCACGCACGCACGCACACGTGAACCTTTGTTCCACCTGCATATGTTTTAATTATTTGCCAAAAACAGATTTTGCGACAGAATTTTGCCAGGGACAGCATCTTTGTTGCTGTGAGTTGTTAAACATGTGCCTTTTCCTTAGCGACATCAGAGGACCAGTCGTTCTTCACTCCACAGATTTCTGTCACCATTCTCCATCTTGCTTTCTCTCTGTGCTGTCCAAGTCCTCCCAGTCCATCATTTCCGCGTGCACACAGTGCCTGTCCAGCACCATTGACATTGGCGTAGGCTGCAGTCACCGCCTTCTTTCCCTGCTTGTCTGTTGGCCGACTTGTCAAGCCACTGTGTTAGCTGAACAACAGAGGCTGCTGACAGCCAGGGGATGAGAAAAGTGAAGGTAATGCTTCAGACTACACAAGTCCTTTGGCAGCACGTTGCTGGAAATCGCATTCTGTCGAAGATTGACTTGCTATTGTTTCTAAGGCTTTGGGGATGGGGTGGGGGTGGGGGGGGGGGGGGATGTATTTCCAGAATACTAGAGTGATGAAGATGTCCTGTAGCAACTTCTTGTTTCCAGCTGAATGAGTTTTTGTGGTACATTGACCATAGTACTTTCTCTACTGTCGAAAGTCTTCTCAGAGTACTACTTGAGTGTGCGCATAGTGTCTGCCAAGCAGTCGTCGTCTCTTGCCAGACCCTGTTTCGGCCATTTTGTTTGCTTACGACAGATGATGGTTAGAGCAAGGGGAGGGAATAGGAATGTTAGTACTTCCACGTACGCATGTCCTTTGAGATATATATATATATATGTATATATATATATATATATATATATATATATATTCTGTTAAAAATAGAATGGTAAAGGAAGTTTTAATGCGTACGTGGAAGTACTATCATTCCTATTCCCTCCCCTTGCTCTAACCATCATCTGTCGTAAGCTTTTTAAAACTTCCTTTTACCATTCTATTTTTAACAGATGTTTGCTCCCCAAGGGGTCGAGCATTTTAAGAATTTTATCAGGCATTTTTTAGTGGTATTCTTGATATATATATATATATATATATATATATATATATATATATATATATATATATATATATATATATATATGCGATAGTTTCCTCATGCAGCTAGTGAAGGGTTTTTCATATTTATGATATACATTTTCCCATTTATTTCATCTTCAATTTTTTTTTTCCCTCTCAATTTCTAATCTTTGCCAAATCATTACTTTAATGATGGAAGAATGGTTAACCTGCACTTGTTTTCCCCCACTACTTAATTGTTCAGCATTATACTGTTTGGTCAATCATTGGGTGATTGCATCTCTTACGAGATCCAAGGAAAGGTTGGTCTGCACAATTCTTAGCCGCTGACAATGCTTGGGTTATTGAACAGCAGAGCTGACCACTCAGACTGTTCCGTATCTTTTGATCTCCCTTGCATCCTTAAATGGATCCTCAGCATAGGCTCAAAGATTGTCCCTTACATTTTATACTGTTTGCCTAATGTTTTTTAGTTTTCAACAACTTTTTTTTCTCCCAAACTTTCGTTTTGTTTAATTCTACTACCTTTCGCTGACTGCTTTGGGGGTGCTGTTGCATTCTTTTTTTGAACCCTTGGCGGTCGGAAACACCACAGAATTATGGACTGTGGTGTGTCTCTATCTGACGCCAAGAGCACAGACACAATCAGCCGTGTCTCCCTGATGAGTCCGATCCAGCGGACGAAAGGCCTCGGAGCAGGCGACACATATAGATCTGTCTTCGGGAGGGATTGCGATAGTTTTTCCTCATGCAGCTAGTGATGGGGTTTTCATATTTATGATATACATTTTCCCCCATTTATTTCATCTTCAATTTTTTTTTTTTTTTTTCCCTCTCAATTTCTAATCTTTGCCACAGCATTATATATATATATATATATATATATATATATATATATATATATATTGTTAGAGTGCTTTTGAAGATTATTATTGTGTTTTTTGAAAATTTGGAAAGAAAAATGTTGTACAAAACTGTTTTGTTTGGGCACATCTGAAGCGAGCTTCAGTCAGAATTTATGCAGACGTTATCGTTGACACTTGAACCGTTTGTCAGTTTTCAGCATCAAAGACTGATTTGCATTCAGCATCAGTTAAACGTTACGTGCATTTTCAGTTGAAGTAGTATACATCGATCATTATCAACTTTTACAGGCGTTTATGGCACGTTGTCATCAGTTATCTGCTCGACAAATACATTCTGTCGCTGATTGACCATCATGAAGACGTTGAGGACAAACATCCATTAAACACAACAACAACAACGAACCATTTGTGGTAAAGAATTTGTGACAAAGTCATTGCAGTGTCGTTGACAGATGTCTCAACAAACTGTACACAAACCCCCTGATTTATTTGGTAATTAGACTGTGCGACAAAACATGCCCGTTATTCATGGCTTTATACAGCCTTCAGTATGAATTGCCTGTCTGGTCTGTGTCTCTCAGCACAGACATCCGTCTTCACTCCTTTTCTTTCAGTGCATCAAATGCCTCGTTCGTCCTCTCTGAAAGGTTTTCCTCACCATTGTCCATGCCATCCTCAGCCACTGAAGCCTTCCCACTCCATCTCTTCAGCCTGCACACACTGTCCAGCAGTTGACGACATTGGCATGGTGGCTTCAGATCACCTTCT
>JADBJO010003576.1:67600-70100 GCA_016801955.1 Conus betulinus | reverse complement strand
AGAGAGAGAGGAGAGAGAGAGAGATCTTTGAAGGCACAAAGTGGGAGAAGAAAGAGCTTAAAAGGCACAAAGAGGGAGAGAGGACAGAGCTTTAAAGGCACAAAGAGGGAGAAGAAATAGCTCTAAAGGCACAAAGAGGGAGAGAAAGAGCACAAAGAGGGAGAGAAGAACGAACATTAAAAGGCACAGAGAAGAGAGAGAGAGAGAGAAGAGAGAGAGAGAGAAGAAGAGTTTTGAAGGCACAAAGTGGGAGAGAAGAAAGAGCTTAGAAGGCACAAAGAGAGGAGCTTAAAAGAGGAGAAAGAACTTAGAAGGCACAAAGAGGAGAGGAGAAAGAGCTTAGAAGGCACAAAGAGGGAGAGGAAGAAAGAGCTTAAAAACACAAAGAAGGAGAGAAGAAAGAGCTTAAAAGCACAAAGAAGAGAAGAGAAAGAATAGCTTTAAAGGCACAACAAAGGAGAGGCACCAAGAGAAAGAGCTTAAAAGACACAAAGAGGGAGAGAGAGAAAAAGATCTTAAAAGCACAAAGAACTTCAAAGTAAGAAAGAACTGAAAAGGCACAAAGAGAGAGAGGAGAAAGAACTGAAAAGGCACAAAGAGGGAGAGAGAAAGAACTGAAAAGGCACAAAGAGAGGAGAGGAGAAAGAACTGAAAAGGCACAAAGAGGGAGAGAGAGAAAGAACTGAAGAGGCACAAAGAGGGAGAGGAGAAAGAACTGAAAAAGGCACAAAAGGAGGGAGAGAAAAAACTGACGAGGCACAAAGAGAGAGAAAGAACTTAAAAGGCACAAAGAGGAGAGAAGAAAGAACTGAGATGCACTGACTGAGGAGAGAGGAGAAGGAGAAAGAACTGAAAAGGCACAAAGAGGGAGGAGAAAGAACTGAAGAGGCACAAAGAGGGAGAGGAGAAAGAACTGAACTGACAAAGAGGAGAGAAGCAAAGACTGAAGAGGACAAGAGGGAGACTGAGAAAGAAAAAGGCACAAAGAGGGAGAGGAGAAGAACTGACGAGGCACAAAGAGGGAGAGCGCAGATTTCCCAATGATCGACGGGCCCCGACTCTTCCCTTTCAGTGTATGAGGGAAAACAGAATTATGATTGTAACATCAGGGGAAGTAACCGTAGACTTGACCTGAATGAGTCACTTCCCATGTGCTTTTTTCCTTATCTTTATTTCTTTCTTCTCTTCTTTTTTTCTTTTTCTTTTCCTTTCTTTTTTTTTTTTTCCTTCTCCTTCTTTGAAAAATCAGACATAAACCGAATCAGCATTCATATCACTAGAGAGCTTTTAATATTCCACGAAAATCTTTTTCTTCGTATGT
Source organism: Conus betulinus (assembly GCA_016801955.1). Taxonomy (NCBI): domain Eukaryota; kingdom Metazoa; phylum Mollusca; class Gastropoda; order Neogastropoda; family Conidae; genus Conus; species Conus betulinus. The sequence goes on along the minus strand of JADBJO010003576.1, from coordinate 68,779 downwards.
GATCATCAGTTTGTAACAACAACTTCACGGTGTTCATGTTCAGTTGGAAATGTTGGGATCACTTTGTTGAACGGATCCTGGATCCGTCAGTTGATCCGGGATCCGCCCCATGTGTCTTTACCAGAAGTCAACAGTTTCGTATTTGGGTCACATTGCATCTTTCCACCCCAGGTTGTTTAAAATCGGTTCAAATTTTGTTTGTTTTACGCCCGCTTGTCGACAGACAAACGAGCCAATCAAGCGACGGACGCGGGTGTAGGCATAAACTTCTTGATGGCGGAGGGGGGGGGGGGGGGGGGGGGGGGGGGAGACAAAAAGTAGTGATGACATGTGTTTTCAACCTGTTGTACCAGTATATGTCCCCAACGCAAATCAGTTTCTCTTTTTACGTTTGTAGCCCTGTCGATTTTCAGTCAACGAGACCGTTTCTGCACATCAGTGTTTTTTTTTTTTTTATGTTTGTAACCCTGCCGATGGCGGTAAAGGCTATCTCGGAGCTACACAACACGCAGAACAGACCGGGAAGGAGTAGTGTTGGGGTGAGGATGGGGGTGAGGGTTGGAGGAGAGAGAGAAAGAGGGGCGATGAGATATCACAGAGATGGAGATGGGCAAGGAATAGGGAGAGGGGGTGCTGGGGGAAAAGGGGGGAGGAGGGAGGGCGGGGGGTCAGACGAATCACGACAGATATGGGGAGATAATGACTGACTCATATAGCGTCATACACTGTGTAAAAGAAGTGAAACTTGGTGAACTTGTGTCTATGTATCCGTGTGTGTGTGTGTGTGTGTGTGTGTGTGTGTGTGTGTGTGTGTGTGTGTGTGTGTGTACACATTTATACAGCAGTATCATTTTTTTTTTAGTACGTATACGTATTTATGTGTGTACGAATACGCGTATGTAGGAACATATCTACATAGTTTATATATGTATGTATGTACGAGGATGTTCTTTAACATCGAAAACCTCCCTTTCGGGGTTGGAGTGAAGCAGGCGGTAGAGGAGGGGGGGTGGGAGTGGGGGTGGGGGGTGGGGGGGGGGGGGGTGAGAGAATCAATATACACATCACAGCAGCGGGAAATTCTCCATTGTGCCTTTTTTCATCGCAACACATAACTCTCTTCCAGCTTTCCCAGCCTTGCCTTTTTGGCCTGTCACGTTTTGCTTCGTCTGATCTAGG
>JADBJO010003576.1:52500-66684 GCA_016801955.1 Conus betulinus | reverse complement strand
GTGTTGCGATCAGAGATAAGAAGGAAGAGACAAAATCTTTATTATCATAGTATTATGGATCGCGCTGCAAGGGACTATCTATCGCTCCAGTCAGATATAACTCTCGGATATGGACAAGGGCAGCATAGATCGCCGCGCGAGGCGAAGACAAACGTTACTATTATATATCTATCTAAGTACTATATCTCTCTATCTATGACACGTCACATACTTATCTCATATAAGTTACTATAGATCTCTTGCACTGTCCTCTCCTCTCTAGCCTCAGTCATATTAGATATATGGAACTATGTGTACAAGTCATCTAGATCTATTGAACTGTACTAAGATGCTACTCCTAGAAGTCATATAGCTCGCTAGTGGGAAACAATCGTAATATATATAGCAAATATTGGCAAGTGGGCTATAGATATATATAGAAGTTTAATAGAGATATATACAGTAATGCTCCTCTATCTCTCTCTCTCTCTTTGAACTTTGGTACAATTTCTCTCTATCTAGCTCTACCTCTCTTTGCCCACTGTGACTGCATTGTGTGGATTGTCTCCCTAAGCTATCTCTCGATCTCTCTCAGTCTCTCTCTATAGTCATCTCTCTCTCTCTTGACTGTACTCTCCTATCTCTTGAATGCTCCTCTCTCTACTCTATCTTTGCAATGTAATCTCTCTCTCTTCAAGTACTATTCTCTCTATCTCTTGCCAACTGCATATCATCTATCTCTTGCAATGTCCTTCTCTCTCTCTTCTCTCCAGGTTCTCTATTCTATCATCTTGCACTGTCCTCTTCTCTCTCTCCAGTCCTATCTCTCTATCTCTTGCACTGTCCTATCTCCTCTCTCAGTCCTCTTCTACTCTCTCTCTTTGCACTGTCCTCCTCTCTCTCTCCGTCTCGCTATCTCTTGCAGCTGTCCTCTCTCTCTCAGTCCCCTTCTTCTATTGACAATTTGTCCTCTCTCTCTCTCTTGCAATTGTTCCTCTCTCTCTCTCTCTCTGCACGGTTATCTCGATCTCTCTCTCTCTAGTACACTGTCCTCTATCTATATCTTCTCTCGCTCTCTTGCACTGTTACTCCTCTCTCTCAGTCCTCTCTAGTCTCTCTGGCCTGTCCTCTCTCTATCTCACCTCTCTTCTCTTCTCACTGTCTCCTCATATCTCAGTCCACTCTCTCTCTATTGCAATCGTCCTCTCTAGCTCCAGGGCCTATCTCTAGTTCTCTCTCCAGTTACCGATCTCTCTCTCGTGCACTGTCCTGATCTCTATCGCAGTTCTCTTCGCTTCTCGGCACTGTCTCTCTCTCTCTCGCTATCGCTCTCTATCTCTCTCCACATCTCTCTATCATTATTCCATATTCGGGCCCTGGCTGTACCAGCACCCTGGGGAATCGTGGGGGAAGCAAAAACGGGATGTCTGCCAGTTAGTCCAAAGACGGGTCCAGCGTAACATAATGCAGCAACCGGGGGAGAGGATCATGTCACTGCCAGCTGAGGAACAAGACAAGCTGTATGCATTCCACTTCTGTGTGTGTAGAGGAGGTAAGAAGAGAGATGAGAGGGTAGACAGATAGCGGGTTTGAGAGAGGAAAAGATGGAGAGAGAGAGGAGAGAGAGAGGAGAGAGGAGAGAGGAGTGCAGAGAGAGGGACAGTGGAGAGAGAGAGGAGAGCGAGAGGTCGAGAGAGAGAGCGAGAGTGATGGCGGGTTTGAGAGAGAGAGAGAGAAGAGAGAGAAGAGGATGGGGGGGAGAGAGTGAGAGAGCCGAGACGGAGAGGGAGAGGGAGAGGAGAGGATCAAGACTCGAGATAATTTACTCACGTTTTAGGCCATAGCCACTCGTGAAGGGCATTGCGGGTTAATAGAGAGAGGAGAGAGAGAGAAGGGAGAGAGAGAGAGAGAGAGAGAGGACAGTGCGGGAGAGAGCAAGAGGTGAGAGAGAGAGAGTGATGGCGGGTTTGAGAGAGAGAGGGAGAGAGAGAGAGAGAGAGAGAGAGAGAGAGAGAGACTTGAGAGGAGAGAGAGAGAGGAGAGATCAAGACTCAAGATAATTTACTCACGTTTTAGGCCATAGCCACTCGTGAAGGGATTGCGGGGTTAATAGAGAGAGAGAGAAGAGAGAGAGAGAGAGAGAGTGAGAGAGAGGAGAGGAGAGAGAGAGAGAGAGAGAGAGAGAGAGAGAGGAAGGGGATATGGTGACTCCGGATACGGAGCCATTAGAGGCCACCAGAAATCCGCTTCCTGGCGAGCTTTTAGCCACAGTGGTGGAGAAACCCAAATCTATTTATTTCTCATGGTGTTCTTCGTTAGCAGTCGGCTCATTGCTTTGTCGACGGCTTTCGTCGCCTTTGTCCACTTCTTCTTCTCTTTCTTTCTTTTTCCAGCTCCTTCTCTTCCTCCTTCCTCTCCTCTTCTTCTTCCTTATCTTCCACTCTTTCTTCTTCTGGGAATCTTCCTCTTCTTCTTCCTTTTTCCTTCTGCTTCTTCTTCTCCTTTTTTCTTCTTCATCCCTGCTTACCTCCTTCCTTCCTTCCTTCCTTCCTTTTTCCTACCTTCCTTCCTTCCTGCCTGTCTTCCTTCTTCTTTTTCAACTACTACTACTATTATACTACTACTACTACTACTACTACTACTTACTACTACATATCTCCTCTTCTTCTTCCTGTTCATTATTCGTCTTTCCCTCTGTTTGGGAGTTTTGCCCACCCACCCACACCCCCCCACCACAAGTCCCTCCCCGTTTGGAACTGTCCATAAGCGAGTTCTTGATTTGAAAGAGTGTAGATTAATGCTTTCCCACGCAGTGGGCGAGAACTCTGATAGCTCGGGGCAGCTTTCAGTGGCGTGACCTCTTTTGACTTTAAGATATTGCGACTTGCCTGTGGTCTGGCGGATGACCGGATAGTGACTCTCTTCAGGACAGTCTTGAGCTTGTGCGAAAGGTTGTCAGAGAAAGGGTTAGTAGTTTGTCTGTACCAAAGGGCGGAGTTTGTGTTGCCAGTTTTGTGTCGTGGTTTGCTGTCTTCGACTGAGCTGTTCACAGCTGTTTCATTTCAGATTCGAGTGCTCAGTTGGGAGATTTTCTGTCTGTATTCTCCGTTTGCTCACCAGTTTACCTCACGGACATGACCAGGACAGACAGTCTGTGACGTATAGTATCAATAAAAAACGTGGAGTCAAATGCACACACACACACACACACACAACACACACACACCACCGGGTGCGCGTCACAACGATTTTGGTCCAGCCTCTGACAAATCGAACAACACACCACAGACAGACAGACAGACAGAGACAGACAGCCAGACCGATAGACTGTACAGACAAAACAGAGCGAACCGAGAAGACAGGGGATCCTCCCGCTGCAGACAGACGGCGATGGCCTTCAGGGCAATTAAACATTGATTTGGCCGGCACAGGTTCCATCCTGCAAATCAGCTGGCGCTCGATGCACGACCCATTCCTTCCTAGCCACCCCCCTCCCGCCCCCCTCCTCCCTCCTCCCCTTTCCTCCCCCCTCCCCCATCTCCCATCTCCCCATCTTCCTCACCTTCCTCCTTCCACTTTCACAACCCCTTGACTTCACACACGGTGTGTGCCATCATGGCACTGATTCATCAACAGTCCTTCGCCATAATCGGCGCCTCACAGCTTGTCAGATGACACACACTTCCAGACAGGGAATAGAATTATTCTAACATCGTGCATGTGTGACCGAGTATTTAATAGGGTGGCTGGCAGACACTCTCACGTTGCCGACCTTTTTGAGCATCAAAAGTTAGTAAATTTGTTGAATATTCAGGATTGTTCAACTCCCTTGTCAAAATAGCTGGCTAGATATTACACAACGTTTTATTTTTATGGTTGCCTTTTTAAAATATGAGAATGTCTACAATCAATATCTCGTATAAGTTTTACCAAAGACGCCATTTTGTTTTGATTTGGTAATAGGTACAATTTGATCGCACATCTGTCGATGAAAACTTGACGGGACAAATTGTACTATTAGCACCCTCCCCCCCAACCCACCCCCCCCCCCCCCCCCCCCACCCAAAAAAAAAAAAAAAAAAAAAAAAATCACTATTAACACATATCTCAAATGTCTTTTTTCACAATAGTTTTGCAAGCTGGGGACTGAGCAATAACCAAAGCAAATATCCAAAAAGCCAGGGTTATTTACCACACTATCAACATTGTCAGAATTATTTATGAAAATATTCTTCTCCTTATAAGTGGGGTTAGTATAGGGCATTCAAATAAAAGATGACGAATTGAGATATTCTCCTGACATATACACGCTATACCTCGTGAAATATTTTGTATTCCATGTATTTAACCGTAATTTATGAATTAATCTGGCTAGATATCTTGGACATGATGGCAGAACGAATAATTTCTCATTAAAATGTTTCTTCCGCATATTCTTTTCCAATCGCTGGATCAATTCATGCGGAGAAAAATTTAAGACTTTGTTGAAGGGTGTTTCAAAAATTGTACAAGCTCCATGCTTTGCCAATTTGTCTGCTAATTCATTCCCTTTTAAGCCACAATGTGAAGGAACCCAGCAAAAATCAACTGCTATACCTCGGGAAAGTAAACAATGTAACAGATGCTTAATTTCAAAAAGAAGATCAGTTCTAATTTTAGAGTTCCAGTGCTTTAATGATTGTAAAACTGATTTTGAATCAACACAAAATAACACACTATAAAATGATACTGGCGTGTCATATAAGATGTAGTTCAGAGCTTTCATAATTGCATATAGCTCTGATGTATAAATTGAAAATTCTCTGCCTAGATAGAAAGACTTTTGCACATTTAAGGATGGTATAGTGAATCCAGCACCACTGTCAGACGTTTCCATTATTGAACCATCTGTAAATACTTTTAAATGATTTGGATAAGTCTTTTCGAGATGTTCTCGAACTTCATTTACTACTAGAATATTTACATTGTCATCTTTTCTTCAAAGTAGTATATTCATCATCAATTTTTGCGTTGAGATGCTCCCATGGGGGCATTTGAGGAACAATAGGAACCTCCGAAATTGCATCATATCAATACTACATTCTGACATAAGCTCACAAGTGAAATTTCTAATTGGCTCTATGTATGATATATTTTTAGACCTTTTGGGGTATTCCTTGTTGGAATCCATAAGAATTTCATCACTAACAGAGTTTTTTACAGATAGGCCTCTTACAACGTATTTGGACACATCCAACGTTCGTTGTTCATTAAGAGGTAAAATGTTTGTCTCCTTATAGCATTTCACTGTGTTTGTGTGCACTGGAACACCCAAAGCTAATTTTAAAGCTTTACTATCTAAGCTTTGCAGTTTCTTTAAAAGGTAGTTAGATGCAGAGAAGTATACTTCCTGTCCGTATATTAATTTTGATCGGACTAACGATGTATATAAATGTAAAAGTGCGGTACAGTCTTGACCCCATGGTTGACAACATATAATTTTGAGCAAATTTAATCTTTTCCTAGCTTTATCTATCAAATTTCCAATATGCTTTTTCCAGTTTCAGCTTCGGTGTTAAAAACACTCCTAAGAACTTGACTGTTTGCTTATATTGTAGAACATTGTTTTGTCGTTTTGGATTTGCTGGTGGTAGGTGCGCTGCAGGAGTGTTGGACTCATTTTTCTTCTTCTTCTTCTTCTCCTTCTTCTTTCTTCTTCTTCTTCTTCTCTGTAAAGTGTGTGTGTGTGTGTGTGTGGGGGGGGGGGGGGGGGGGGGGGGGGAGAGTGTCACTGTGGCACCACACAGAAGAAGAGTTCGCTAGGTTCCTCCAGTTCTATCTTTGAGTGCCAAAGCCTTGGTCTCTGCCAATGTTTTCTCTCTCCACTCTGCAGCCTTGTCGATCCATCGTCATTTTCTCTCTGCTCCTCCCCGTCCTGCCTCCTCAACATGTCCCTGGAGGATTGTTTTAGCAAGTTTACTGGATTTTGTTACATGACCATACTAACGTAGTTTTTCTTTTCTTGACTGATGTGACTTGATCTTCATATGGTCCTGTGCACTACCTGATGGTGTGGGGAGCTTGTTAATTGGAGATATGATCGGTAAATCTGATATTTAGTATCTTGTGACGAATCCGCTATGAAGGCCAGTGTCTCGCATGCATAAAGGAAGATGGAAAATACCAGTGCACACAGGAGCTGATGTTGTGAAGATGGAAAATACGAGTGCACACAGGAGCTGATGTTGTGTTTCCTACCAGTGCACATAGGAGCTAATCTTGTGAAGATGGAAAATACCAGTGCACGCAGGAGCTGATGTTGTGTTCACACGGATGTTGATCTGGACAGTGGCTGCGCTTTTCTTGGCTGCCCTCGATAGGATTTCTGATTTGGATCCCTCACTTCTGCAAATGACGATAGGATTTCTGGTTTCGATCCATCACTACTGCCAATGACGATATAATATCTGGTTTGGATCCCTCACTACTGGTAATGACGATAGGATTTCTGGTTTGGATCCCTCACTACTGCTAATGACGATAGGATTTCTGGTTTGGATCCCTCACTACTGCTAATGACGATAGGACTTCTGGTTTGGATCCCTCACTACTGCTAATGACGATAGGACTTCTGGTTTGGATCACTCACTACTGCTAGTGACGATAGGATTTCTGGTTTGGATGGGGTCCCTTACTACTATGCTAATGACGATAGGATTTCTGGTTTGGATCCCTCACTACTGCTAATGACGATAGGATTTCTGGTTTGGATCCCTCACTACTGCTAATGACGATAGGATTTCTGGTTTGGATCCATCACTGCTGGTAATGACGATAGGACTTCTGGTTTGGATCCCTCACTACTGCTAATGACGATAGGATTTCTGGTTTGGATCCATCACTGCTGGTAATGACGATAGGATTTCTGGTTTGGATCCCTCACTACTACGATTTCTGGTTTGGACCCCTCACTGCTGGTAATGGATCCCTCACGACTAGGATTTCGGTTTGGATTTCTGGTTTCTGGTTTGGATCCCTCACTACCGCTAATGACGAATCCCAGGCAAATGAACTATTAAACAGCTTCTAACTTGTGGCCATTGGTAGTGATGTCAGTGTTGGTGGTGGGTGTGACTGGCCATCGACTTGATCTTCTGGGCACCATTCACATGCTGTGTCTTGCTGATGCTACATCAAGGGTGGCGAGTTCTTCCTTCTGTGGCACCATTCACATGCTACATGTGTCTTGCTGATGGGCACCATTCACAAGGCTATGGCGAGTTCTTCAAGGGCACCATTCACATGCCATTCACTTGCTATGCTGCTGCTACATCAAGGTGGCGAGTTCTTCTCGGCACCATTCACATGCTATGTCTGTGCTCTTGCTGTGTGCTACATCAAGATGGCGAGTTCTTCTAGGCACCATTCACATGCTGTGTCTTGCTGATGCTACATCAAGGTGGCGAGTTCTTCTGGGCACCATTCATATGCTGTGTCTTGCTGATGCTACATCAAGGTGGCGAGTTCTTCTGGGCACCATTCACATGCTGTGTCTTGCTGATGCTACATCAAGGTGGCGAGTTGTTGTTTCACTACCTGCCAGACCGTCGATGTTATCTGCAAATGGAAAAGTTGGTGATGGTGATGGTTCTTCCTTCAACGCTGAGTGTGCTGACATGAACTGCAAGTGGATCAGTCATAATGCGTTCCCAGAAAATGTTGAAAACTAAGGGAGATAACAGACAGCCCAGACAAACCCAAAGTGATTGATGGAACCATTCTCCAACAGCATCCCGCATGAGCACCGCACTGGTCACTTCAGAGTACAATTGCTGGACGGTGTTGTTAAGATTCTCTCCGATGTTAAATGTCTTCACTGTGGCCCTTAGTGCCTCCTGCCAGGCTCTGTCAAACGCCTTCTTGAAGTCTGTGAAGGTATGCTGGAACTCCCTCTGGTGCTGGAGGTGTGTTTCGGAAAAGTTACGGAGGTTAAAGATCTGTTTCGATGGTACTTCTTCCTTCGCGGAATGCAACCTGTTCTGCAGCAAAAATAATGTCTACTTTCGGGAAACAAGGCTGCTTCATGTTCTCCATTGTCGTCACGCTAACTTTTTGTCATTTCATTTTCAAGTCAACTTCATCTCCCAAACGTTGCACATGCTGTAACCACCTAGGCCACATTCACAACCGTGTTATTCCATCCTCAGTCTACACCCGTCTTTTTGGAATGCATTACAGCCACCTGCGTGAACCGTTTTCACCACCTGACATTTTGATTGTGTTTGTCTGGATAACACAGTCAGATCGACACTATACTAGACAATTTTCTGGCGTCTTTTTTAGTTGTTACGTGTATGCCATGATCATCCTATACAATTTACGTTTGGGTGTATATGTGTGTGTAAGTCGTAATGTAAAGGAGTTTTACGTATTTTGTTTGTTTGTTGTTTTAAACATGAGTTTTCTGTGAGTATGGTTATATGGGTTTCATGCAATACAGAGAAAAAAAAACACCACATCCTGCTGTTCCTCAAATTTTTGTGTTTACAAATGTACATATGAAACGAATCTGCCATTATTTCGCGTTAGCATTGTGTGTTCCAAACCTAGATATGAAAAACAGAAAAGTAGACCTTACGTCTTGCACAAGCTAATGTTACTGTCATTTCTGATCTCTGCTACAGTAACACGTAAGCATTTTAAAGCTTGCACAAGTTCTCTCTCTCTCTCTCTCTCTCTCTCTCTCTCTCTCTCTCTCCTCTTTTTCTCTCTCTCCCTCCTCTCTCTCTCTCTCTCTCTCTCTCTCTCTCCTCTCTTCCCTCTCTCGCTTCTTCTCTCCTCTCTCTCTCCTTCCTCTCTCTCTCCCTTCTCTCTCTCTCCCTCTCTCTCTTCCTCTCTCTCTCCTCTCTCTCTCTCTGTGTGTGTGTGTGTGTGTGTGTGTGTGTGGTGTGTGTGTGTGTGTGTGTGTGGTGTAGGGGGAAAGGGAGGGGGGCTCTTTGATTTATTGGTTTGTTTGTATCTGTCATGTCGTTAGTTAAGTTTATTCATATTTATAAAAAAAAAAAAAATCGATTTTCCTTTTTGTGCATAATATCTTGTTCAAAACGTCTCAGATGAGAATTGCAAACAAACAATCTGATGACGTATTTAAATTCACAGAACCACACAGATGAGTTCTGTTTATTTAATTTTCAGAACTCTGTTGTTGAAGAGAGAACGGTTTGTTTCCTTTACAAGAAATAGAAAGTAACACAGCTTGTCACACGGAAAGGCTCTGTCTTTGACCCTTTAGTTCTGTGAATGGAATGAGCTCGTCTAACTGCCGGATTGAATTCCGAAGGGGAGTTGGGACACAGTGGCAGACTTATCTCCACTCCCCCTTCCACTCCCTGCCCCACCCCCTCCCTCCCACTCCCCCCCTCCTCTCCCTGCTCCACCCCCTCCCTCCACTCCCCCTCCTCTCCCTGCCCCACCCCCCTCCCTCCACTCCCCCCCCTCTCTCCCTGCTCCCACCCCCTCCCTCCACTCCCTTCCACTCCCTGCTCCACCCCCCCTCCCTCCACTCCCCCTTCCACTTCCCTCCACTCCCACCCCCTCCCTCCCACCCCCTTCCTCTCCCTGCACCCACCCCCTCCCTCCACTCCCCTTCCCACTCCCTGCTCCACCCCCTCCCTCCACTCCCCCTCCTCTCCCTGCCCACCCCCTCCCTCCACTCCTCCTTCCCCTCCCTGCTCCACCCCCCTCCCTCCACTCCCCCTCCTCTCCCTGCCCCACCCCCTCCCTCCACTCCCCCTCCACTCCCCTCTCCACCCCCCCCTCCCTCCACTCCCCTTCCACTCCCTGCCCCCCCACTCCCTCCCTCCACCCCCCCTCCTCTCCCTGCCCCACCCCCTCCCTCCCTCTCCCCTCCCCTCCCTGCCCCACTCCCTCCCTCCACTCCCCTTCCTCTCCCTGCCCCACCCCCTCCCTCCACTCCCCTCCTCTCCCTGCCCCACCCCCTCCCTCCACTCCCCCTCTTCTCCCTGCCCCACCCCCCTCCCTCCACTCCCCCTCCTCTCCCTGCCCCACCCCCTCACTCCCCTCCCCCTCCTCTCCCTGCCCCACCCCCTCCCTCCACTCCCCTTCCACTCCCCTGCCCCACCCCCTCCCTCCACTCCCCTCCTCCTCCCTGCTCCACCCCCTCCCTCCACTCCCCCTCCTCTCCCTGCCCCACTCCCCTCCCTCCACTCCCCCCCCCTCCTCCCCTGCTCCCCCCCCTCCCTCCACTCTCCCCCTCCTCTCCCTGCCCCCCCCCTCCCTCCACTCCCCCCCCTCTCCCTGCCCCACCCCCTCCCTCCACTCCCCCCCTCCACTCCCTGCTCCCCATCCCCTCCCCTCTCCACTCCCCCTCCACTCCCTGCCCCACCCCCTCCCTCCACTCCCCCTCCTCTCCCTGCCTCCACCCCCCTCCCTCCACTCCCCCTTCCACTCCCTGCCCCCCCCCTCCCTCCACTCCCCCTCCTCTCCCTGCCCCACCCCCTCCCTCCACTCCCCCTCCTCTCCCTGCCCCACCCCCTCCCTCCACTCCCCCTCCTCTCCCTGCCCCCCCCCTCCCTCCACTCCCCTCCACTCCCTGCCCCACCCCCCCCCTCCCTCCACTCCCCCTCCACTCCCCTGCCCCACCCCCTCCCCTCCACTCCCCCTCCACTCCCTGCCCCACCCCCTCCCTCCACTCCCCCTCCTCTCCCTTCCCACCCCCTCCCTCCACTCCCCCTCCCTCTTCCCTGCGCCCCACCCCCTCCCTCCACTCCCCCTCCACTCCCTGCCCCCCCCCCCCCTCCCTCCACTCCCCCTCCACTCCCTCCCTCCCCCCCCCTCCCTCCCTCCCTCCCCCTCCCTCCACCCTTCCCTCCCTCCCTGCCCCCTCTCCCTCCCCCTTCCTCTCCCTGCCCCACCCCCTCCCTCCACTCCCCCTCCACTCCCTGCCCCCCCCCCCTCCCTCCACTCCCCTTCCACTCCCTGCCCCCCTCCCTCAACTCCCTCCACTCCCCTCCACTCCCGCACCCCCCCCTCCCTTCCCTCCCCCACTCCCCTCTCCCTGCCCCACCCCCTCCCTCCACTCCCCCTCCACTCCTCCCTGCTCCATCCCCCTCCCTCCACTCCCCCTCCCTCTCCTGCCTCCCCCACCCCCTCCCTCCACTCCCCCTCCACTCCCACTCCCTCCACCCCCTCCCTCCACTCCCCCTTCCACTCCCTGCCCCACCCCCTCCCTCCACTCCCCCTCCACTCCCTGCCCCACTCCCTCCCTCCACTCCCCTTCCACTCCCCCCTCCACCACCCCCCCCCACTCCCCCTCCCCCTCCCACTCCCCTCCCTGCTCCCCCCCTCCCTCCACTCCCCTTCCACTCCCTGCCCCACCCCCTCCCCCCTCCCCCTCCACTCCCCCTCCTCTCCCTGCCCCACCCCCTCCCTCCACTCCCCCCTCCACTCCCCCTCCCTGCCCCACCCCCTCCCTCCACTCCCCCCCCTCCTCTCCCTGCCCCACCCCCTCCCTCCACTCCCCTTTCCACTCCCTGCCCCCCCCTCCCTCCACTCCCCTTCCACTCCCTGCCCCACCCCCTCCCTCCACTCCCCCTCCCCCTCCCCACCCCCTCCCCCCTCCCTCCACTCCCCCCCTCCCCTTCCCCCTCCCCTGCCCCTCCCCCCTCCCTCCACTCCCCCTCCCTCTCCCTGCCCCACCCCCTCCCTCCACTCCCCTTCCACTCCCTCCCCCCCCCCCTCCACCCCCTCCACTCCCCACCCCCTCCCTCCTCCACTCCCCCCCCTCCCTCCCTCCACCCCCTCCTCTCCACTCCCCCCACTCCCCCTCCCTCCACTCCCCCTCCACTCCCTCCACTCCCTGCCCCACCCCCTCCCCTCCACTCCCCTCCCACTCCCTGCCCCACCCCCTCCCTCCACTCCCCCCCCCTCTCCCTGCCCCACCCCCCTCCCTCCACTCCCCCTCCTCTCCCTGCCCCACCCCCCCTCCACTCCCCCTACACTCCCTGCCCACCCCCTCCCTCCCTCCACTCCCCTTCCACTCCCTGCTCCACCCCCTCCCTCCCTCCCCCCCTCCACTCCCTTCCCCACCCCCTCCCTCCACTCCCCTTCCACTCCCTACTCCCAACCCTCCCTCGTTCCTGAGCCCTTCCACTTCTCTCTCTGCCTCTCTTTCCTGATATTTCTAGCATAAACCAAAAGAAAACAAACCTCCTCCCTCCCCCTCCCCCCCCACCCCCCTTCCCATGTGTGTACCAGAAATACTCCCAACCGTTTTTGTTTATGACAAAGAACCACTGAAAAGATGTAAGAGAGAGAGAGAAGAAGAAGAAGAAGAAGAAGAAGAAGAAGAGAGAGAGAGAGAGAGAGAGATAGAGAGAGAGAGAGAGAGAGAGAGAGAGAAGAGAGAGAGAAGAGAAGAGACAGGACAAGAGAGGAGAAAGAGCAAAAGAAAGAAGAAGATGAGAGAGAGAAGAGAGAAGAGAGAGAGAGAGAAGAGGAAAGAAGAGAGAGAGAGAGAGAAGAGAGAAGAAGAAGAAGAAGAAGAAGAAGAAGAAGAAGAAGAGAGAGAGAGAGAGAGAGAGAGAGAGAGAGGAGAGAGAGAGCAGTAGCAGAGCAGTGAGAAGAGAGGAGAGAGAGAGAGAGAGAGAGATAGAGAGAGACAGACAGACAGACACGACAGACAGCACCTAGACAGACAGACAGACAGACAGACAGACAGACAGACAGACAGACAGAGATGTAGCGGAATGGAGAGCGGAGAAGAAAGAAAAGGGAGGGGATTTTGCAGGATATATAAGGAAGCACGGTTTGAACTGCAGTTGTCTTCATCATCGCTTTCCGACATCTTTACCGTTCTTTTCACGAGGAATTTCTGGCACCTGGCCAAACGAATCTTCCTCATCTTCAGCGCACTGGGGCATAAAGCTGTAGGGAATATATAGATAGTACACGCCGGAAATTTGCCCTGCCTCCGAAGTTTGTGTGTCCCATGCCACTTTGCCCTTTTGCTTTCGTTTGTTTACGTTTGTCGTAAAATAGGGAAGGGAGATCAATCTGGCACTCAGGTTGATGATCGGAGATAAATCTATGTTTACTGTCTTGATATGTGTATTCACGGCTGAGCGCGCCGCCATCTCCTCGACTTTACCAGTCGCTATCAGGACAAAGGAGGGCTGTGATTCAGAAGAGTCACATTTTTTGTGCGCTCTTTCGGTTCCATGTAGTTAGTTCCCTTTGTTTTTCCTCAAGGTCTCAAGACTCCGTGTCCCTTGTCCCTGCAGCCTTTCGTGTTCGTGTTCCTTCCAGAATGAATGTAGCTCCGAGAACACATGGCAAGTCGTTTAGTTGCATCCCTGGTCGTTCCAGGTTGAAAACTAGACAGGGAAGAGATCTTCCGCCTTGGCTTCAGGGTGTGTCAGACCACCTGACATAGGCTGGAACACCAAGGCTACATCAAAAATTTGTTATGCTCAGCATAGTTATGCGGGGATTGTCGTCAGTTGTGACAAGCTCCTAGCATAACATTATCAGTGTCCCGAAAGCCCCCGAAGTCGGAGTGTGGCTGCCCATGTGGCGGGGTAATCAAAAACGGTCACACACGTCATGTTCTCATCCCCAGCTGATGCATTTGTACCATAGTGTTCAAGTACTCTTCAGCTGTTTGGATGATCCCTGGAGTCTTTTTAGCCAGGGTACGACACACCACAACATCAACAACAACACAACAACAACACAAACAACAACAACAACAACAACAAAGAGATCTTCATTACAGCATGCTTTCTGAATCAGACTGACACGAAGTTGAAACGGAGAGGGCAGACAGATCATTTTCCCCCCCTGAGAACAAGAAGCAGCTAAGTTAGAAATTGGAACCGCTTCGGTTTTGTAAGATGTATTCATTTCATTTCTGACTGCTTCAGTATTGAGGTTTGGGCTTTCATAGATGTCTGTATCCTTGATTGTATTTCAATCTGATAATCTAGTTTTAGTCTGATATAGGTAACATCTGCGCAAACCAAGATTCTGAACCTACCTGCCTCATATTTTTGTAGAATCAGCACTAAATGATTAACAATATAAACACACGTGGTCGTCTTTACATAATATTTCTAAGGAATGTGTTTTTTTGCGAATATCTTCAAACAAAATGAAAAATGAACATACCGACAAATTTTCAGAAAGATCGGCCCAGTAGTTTTGTCC
>JADBJO010003576.1:47500-50000 GCA_016801955.1 Conus betulinus | reverse complement strand
GAAGAATGCTATACGGAAAAAGGCTGGTGTGCAATACCATAGTATGTTTGTTGAGTTTTCAAAAAAACTAACTAAAGGTGCCACCTAAGAAGCAAAAGAAAAAAATGTGAAAGAGCTTCTTAGGTGGCAACTTAGTTAGTTTTTTGAAAACTCAACAAAACATACTATGGTATTGCACACCAGCCTTTTTCCGGTATAGCATTCTTCTTAAAATCGAAAAGGCAGAGGAGTCAAATTACCACTTTCCGCGGTCACTGAGGAGAAACAATCAGGTTTCGAAATACCGGTATCTGACCAGGAGTTATATGTTAGTGAGCTTTCTCCCCATTGGAGATGGTCTCCCTCTTTGGAGACTATAACCTTGCTGAAGGTTCATTTTGAGAAGCATTTATTTATTCCCCATTCACCCACTCAAGCACATACTGTCAGTTAGGCAGAATCATCTACCACTGCAGATATGAAGGCTTACCCCCCCCTATTTCTACAATCTGAGACATAAGAGCAAGCTTTGTTTATAATTCAATATTTCTTGCAGTCATTGCAACACCTAGCTGCTCTGTAAGTTGCTGGAACGGTGCTCGGTACTTATCCTTGAATTTATTTGTTTCATTGTTGTATTATATATATATATATATATATATATATATATATATATATATATATATATATCAAGTCAAGTCAAGTCAAGTAAACTTTATTATCTCAATTTGAGAAATTAATTTGTGGTCACACACATTCACAGCAAATAAACAATAATGTAGCCACATTACCCATATATATATATATATATATATATATATATATTATATATATATAGAGAGAGAGAGAGGAGAGAGAGGGACGAGAGAGAGAGAGGAGAGAGAGAGAAGGAGAGGGAGAGAGAGAGAGAGAGAGAAATGTTTTCCACGGTTTTGTCAAGGCAACCGTTTTCTCACCGTCTTAAAACTGGAGCGAGGGGGTTGTGTGGAGAGGAGGGGGGGGGGGGCGGAGTGTGGTGGGAAGTACAGACAGGGGGATGCTTTGTGGGGTTACTTTGTTGGCTGATTTGGTCAATGTGGGCTGGTACGCTTCGTGACGAAGTGTTTGGATCCCAAAGAGGGGGGTTGTCGGGGGCCAACCAGTGAGGGTCCATACGCGCTTCCTGCTTCTCCATCTAGCCTCTGTCCTTGGGGACAACTCGGGTAAGAAACTCTTCTTGACCTTGACCCTGGTGATTGTGATTGTCAGATGGCGGGAAGGGGTGTGTGTGGTGAGGGAAGGGGGGTACCGTTGGATTTTTCCTCGGTACTGTGGTTGTTGGGGAGAGTTGGGGTGGGGGGGGGGGGGGTCCTGTCTTTTTCTATCTGGGATTCGCTGTTTCTGTTTTTTGCTCAGTGGGTTTGAACCAGCTGTCTCTGGCAGGAGGTAAAGAGGCGATCAGTGAGGATTTCCATGGGTTGCTGGTGATGTTGGAAGAAGTCCTGGACTCTATGATCCTGAGTTCTCCTGAAGACGGAAAGGGGGTCAGTTTTTCAGGAACGGGTGAGCGCTCTCTCGGGTCATGTTGACATGACGCAGCACTCCTGAACTCGCAGTCGGTGTCTATGAAGACGATTTTTCCGCATCGTGTTCCGATCTTCAGAGTTGGGTGGATTTTTTTTTTCTGGTGAGTTTCGGGTATTGCCTCTTTTCGAGCGACAATCTAGGAGAGAAAGCAAATCAGACGTGACCAGGCAGTACTCGCTCTGGCCACGTTGTACCCTAACTTTGGGAGGCTGAAAAGCCGCATGGTACAGCAGTATCGTGTGGCCTTTCTACCTCCAAAGTAAGCCCATGGGGGAATGAAACGCCAACAAAGAAGCTGACTACATGTACCTCTCCGCCCCGGCCAGAGCACTGCTGAATGAAGGAAGGAATGGGACGCACACTACCAGCATACAGCACTGACAGCTTTGTCATGGAGAAAGGCGAAGCAGGAAGCGCCTTCATGACCCCTAGTCTGGGAATCTCCCAGTGGTGCCATAGGAAGCAGGAAGCGCCTTCATGACCCCTAGTCTGGGAATCTCCCAGGGATCTCCCAGCGGTGCCACAGGACTAAAGCGGTCAGCTAAAGCGGTCATTCAATCACAGCCGAAGGAGATACTGTTCCTGTGATGTGCGTTACTTGTCCACGACATGGCTGCAGCTGGCATCATCCTGTAAGACTTCAACTCATCATACAGGACCCTGGGTTATCATATCGCCACACACACACACACACACACACACGCACGCACGCACGCACGCACGCACGCACGCACGCACGCACGCACGCACACACACACACACACACACACACACACACACACACACCTAAGATAAGGTGAAGGGGGGTGAAGGGGGGGGGGGGGTGATGTGAAGTGGGATATAGATCTGATTCCTTTTAGGATTCAAACCACAGATTAGAGGCCTACGTCACTTCCTATAGGCAGTCACTGAATCCCTTGTCTCACTGGACGAACTCCTGGCAGTCACTGAATCC
>JADBJO010003576.1:40000-42500 GCA_016801955.1 Conus betulinus | reverse complement strand
GACCGCAACCCAGAACGGAAGAACATTTTAAAACTCACTCTTCTGAGAAGTGACATCTCTGCCTTTCTTTCCCTTTTGGTCACTTGAGATAAACAAACACATGTGTGTCAAGGGAAGAAAGCGTTAGACCCAAATCTTAAAAGATGGCGAAACAGAGAGCTTTCCATCTGACAATAGGAGCATCCGGCCACTTAGCTCATGTCAAAAAATACAACTCGTTTGGAAATCTCTCAAACGCATGTGTTTTCTGGGTACTTTTCACGTTTGTTCTTTGAAGCAAATTGATGTGCGTGTGTGTTGTCCGGTCCGTTATTAATGTGTTTGTGCGCGCGCGCGCGCGCGCGCGTGCTTGTGTGTGTTCGTGCGTATTTATTGTGCGTGTTACTGGGTTCTTATTAACGCTCAGCGTTTGTATGCGATTAAGCGCGAAACAAAATACACTGTATGTTTGATGATGATGATGATAATGATGATGATGATGATGATGATGATGATGTAGTCTATGATGATTATAATATTTGCAGTTCAGTTACGTTGAATTATTGATTTGGAGCAAAAGATTATCGACAGTCTACACCTTCATCCTGTCTCTCTGTCTGTCTGTCTGTCTATCTGTCTGTCCGTTTGTCTGTCTGTATGTCTATCGGCTAGAGAGAATTGCACGCACATACCCACGGGAGACGGAAGCGAGGCTGTAATGCCTTCTGTTATGATGAGCCTATCTGAGAGAGCGAAATGGTAGGGGAGCAAGTCCTAAATACAGGCCATCCTGACAGGACTTCTAGTCCACTGACGAAGTCTATATCACGTACGGACATGAAATAAAGGATACGGCTTATCTCTGTTTACAGGATTTTGCTCGGATCTGACGGTCGTCAAAGAGATTGTGGACGGAGGGAGAACAGAGTCGCCACAAGGGAGCTGACCACGTCCTACTCTTCTGAGCAGTACAAGGTAAACAAATTATTTGTCATTTCACAATTACAGTGAGAGCAGGATGAGAGCTATCGAACAAAAAACTGGCGCGGGCATGCACTTATACGCGCAGCACACACATTCACGCACCCGCGTGCACACACACACACACACACACACACACACACACACACACACACACACACACACACCACACATACACACACACACACACAAGCACACACACAAGCACACACGCACTTACACACGCACGCACGTACACACGCGCGCACGCACACACGCATGCATGCACACACACACACACGCACACAGGTATGCGCACGCGCGCGCGCGCGCGCGCGCTCACACACACACACCACACACACACACACTCACTAAACCACACACACCACACACACACCACACACACACACACACACACACACACTCACTAAATGTGTGTTGATACATACGTATATGAAATCTGTCCCTATCTAAGTTATTATGCTGTGAACAAGTAAAAAGTCAAGGGAAACACCCATAAGCTAACAAACTCCTCCGTCATTAAAACAATGACTTTGCAAAAGATTGTAGACGGACAGATAGATAGACAGACAGACAGACAGAACAGACAGACAGATAGATAGATAGGTAGATATGATATAGATAGAAAGATCGACGGATAATAGATAGAGATGGATGGATGGATGGATAGATACATGAGATAATACGTAGATAGATCTGTTTGTGTATCTGTGTGTTTTACGCGCGTTTTTTGTTATTGTTTTTTTTTTGTGTTAATTTTAGCGAACCGCATCAAGTTACATCTGAATTTTTTTTTTTTCATTTTCTCATTTTTAAGATTTGTATTATCCCGATATGGATGCTAAACACCATGGACAGTTGTCATCGTGGTGTTCTTTGTCATCAAAGTGTAATGGTAGGGGAATCAACAACATTCGTAATTATCAAGTAAGAGAAGAGATGACAAAAGACCTAAAATTTCATACGACGTAGCTATCAAAAGCTTTTAGAACGGGCGCTATATTGCGGAGAGATACACAAACATTAATACTGGTCACAGACACACACACAGACACCCACCAAACCCCCCACCCCACCCCCCCCCCCCCCCCTCACACACCCACACACACACACACACACACACACACACACACACACACACACACACACACACACACACACACACACACATACGCACACACACGCACGCATGCACGCACGCACACAGGCACACACAACACACACACACACACACACACACACAGCCGCACGCACGCACGCACACACCACACACACACACACACACACACACACACACACCACACACACACAACACACACCCACACACACACACACTCAGCACTGAGGACGATGAATTCTCTGACGGGTCAGACGGACAAGCACCAAAACTGCTTCTCCAGCAGTGTGCTGCTGTGATCACCCTCACAACAAATCAAACAGCTTCCTTCTCAAGTTGGTTCCTTCATTCCAGGGGCTGGTAATAACAGCGACATGGAGTAAACGGCTGTTGAGAGTGTAGGCCCCACACCTCTCTCTCTCT
>JADBJO010003576.1:35000-37500 GCA_016801955.1 Conus betulinus | reverse complement strand
AATTCTTGAGGCACAAAGTCTTCCACAGACGCAAGGATGGGCCCCGTCTTCTCCGATTCCATTTTTCCTGGATGGCGGCTGCTCTGTTGCGCTCAAATGCCTTTGTGCCCTGGGTACACTGTTGGTTCCATTGTGTTCTGTCAGGGACGTCATCTTCCCAGGAGGCAGTGGCGATGTTTCAGCCTCTGAGGTTAGCCCTGAAGGCGTCTTTGTATCTCTTGAGAGGCCTTCCTTGGTCACGTTGTCCTTCCAACAGTTGTCCATAGAGCAGCATCCTCGCAATTCTGCTGTGTTCTCCATACGGACAACGTGTCCTGTCCATCGGAGCTCGCTTTTGATAAGTATACACTCGATCCTGGGTAGGCCACACTTCTTAAAGACCACTAGTTGGACACTCTGTCTTGTCATTTGATGCTGCAGATCTTGCGCAAGCATCGTTGATGGAACTGTTCGATTTGTTGGATGTGTTGGCGGTACGTGGTCAACGTCTCACAACAGTAGAGGACAGCACTCAGAACCACAGATCTATACGTGGCAACCTTTGTGCGCAGTCTGATGCCATGGTCTTACCACAGACTCTTTGAGAGTCTGCCAAAGGCAGAGCTGGCCTTTGAGATGCACAGCACCACTTCTGCATCCAGAGACCCATTGCTGCTTATGGTGCTGCCCAGATAGCAGAACTTGTCCACAGTGTTGATCTCTGTGTTGCTGATGACGACAGGTGATGGTGGAGCACTGCCAGCAGTGGACAGTGAAGGTTGGAACATGGCCTCGGTCTTACCAAGACTGATTGTAAGTCCAAAGCGTAAACAGGCCCTTGCAAAGCGACTTGTGACGCATTGGATGTCTTCATGGGAGTGTGCGGCCAGTGCATAATCATCTGCAAAGAGGAGCTCTCTCAGAAGGGCATCAAATACTTTGTTCTTGGCCTGGTAGTCGTCGAAGGTTAAAGAGTTTGCCATCTGAAACGTACTGGATGTATACCCCCTTGTCACAGTCCCGGAATGCATCAGTCGACATTGCAGCAAACAGAATGGAAAAGAAGGTGGGAGATAAAAAACGCATCCCTGCTTCACTCCTTTTTCACTGGGAAAGGATCAGAGGTATTTCCGTTTTCTTTCACCTTCGCCTGCATGCCATCATGGAATGAAGCGATCAGTGAGATTTTTTTTTTTCTGGGCAACCAAACTTGTGAAGGATCTTCCACAAGCCAGTCCGAGTAACGATGTCGAAAGCCTTGATGAGATCAACAAACACGATGTGGAGTTCCTGATTCTACTCATGACACTTCTCCTATAGCTGGCGAACAGCAAATACCATGCCAGTTGTGCCCCTACCTGCGCAAAATCCGCAGTGTGATTCAGGGACGATGGAGTCTGCTATGTGTGGTGATGAGTCTGTTCAGGTTGACCCTGGCAAAAAAATCTTTCCTGTGATACACAAGAGAGAGATCCCACGATGATTGTCACTGGACGCTTTATTACCCTTGCTCTTGTAGATGTGTACAAAAATAGGCGTCTTTGAAGTCTTGGGGCACTTCTCCCTTTCCCCATATCGACTGGAAGTGGTTGGTCAGCTTTTCAAAGGAGTACTTCGCCTCCATTCTTGTAGACGTCTGCTGGAATCCCATCTGCTCCTGGTGCTTTACCGGACGTGATCTGCTTCAGAGCCTTCGCAGTCTCTGCACTGGAGGATGGGTCTGCCAGCGATTCCTTCACCAGCAGTTGTGGGGAGCGCTTCTTCAGATATTGACGAGACTCTATTCAAAAGGGCATCGAAGTGCTCAGCCCAGCGAGCAATGATGTCAGTCTTATCTGTCAGCAGTGTGGTCTAGTCAGGAGCACGAATGGGTGTTGACCCAGTATTCTTGGTCCGTACAAGGTGCGAAGGCCCTCGTGAAATGTCTTCATGTCGTTGATGTCTGCCGCAGCTGGCAGACTTTCTGCTTTCTTTTCTCACCAATCGTTCTTCATCTGCCGAAGCTTCTTTGGGTGAGCTGCTTGCTTGCTGGTACTTCTGCTTTTTCTTGTCACAGGTCCACAGGTCTTGTCGCTGAGGTGATCTCTGTGGGTCTTGTGGAGCATGTCTATGAGCTTGTTGCTCTCTGGGTCGTTTTCATCAAACCAGTCTCTATTTTTCCGTTCAACAAAGTCAAGGATGTTAGCTGCAGCGTTGTACAGGGATTCTTTGAAGGCTTTCAATTTCTGGCCAGTGTCTTCCCAGTGAAGTTGATGTTCGACAGACATTCCTGCCGCGCACTCACACACACACACACACACACACACACACACACACACACACACACACACACACACACACACACACACACACACACACACACTCGTTATCAACACACAAACGGAGTGAGAAAGTAAAGACAGACACACAGACAGACAAGGGAGATGGAGAAAGTCGGAAAAGGGCCGTTTGTCATAGATGGCATGCAGACATTTGATTATGAAGGCGGCAAAAAAAAAAAAAAAAAAAAAAAAAGCCGCCA
>JADBJO010003576.1:22500-25000 GCA_016801955.1 Conus betulinus | reverse complement strand
CTGTACGGTTTGATGGATTAGTTTAATGTCCTGTTGTCAGCGCCATGATGACTGTACACTTTGATGGATTGGTTTAATGTCCTGTTCTCAGCGCCATGATGACTGTGCCAGTTAGATGGATTAGTTGAATGTCCTGTTCTCAGCGCCATGATGACTGTACAAGTTTGATGGATGGTTTAATGTCCTGTTGATGTCCTGTTGTCAGCGCTATGTTGACTGTACAAGTTGGATGACTGGTTTAATGTCCTGTTGTCAGCACCATGCTGACTGTACAAGTTGGATGGATTAGTTTAATGTCCTGTTCTCAGCGCCATGATGGCTGTTCAGTTTGATGGATTGGTTTGATGTCCTGTTCTCATGGTGAGGTCAGTGTCCTGCCCTGTCCACATTATGCCTGTGGTGAGTTCATGCCGAGGTCGCCGGCATTGACATGTGCATGGGCGCTGTCGTCGGACGGGCGTCATGGCGCCCTCCGGAAGGGGCAGATCATGAAACGCTAGCTCCACGACTGAGCAATTTCCGTCGTCTGTAGAAATCTCTAAATAGCTGGCACTCTGTGTATGTTGGATCAAAACATGCACCAAGGAACACCACCACACAAATGACTCGGCAACAGTGCAGGGTCTCCCCCGGTGGGTTGCCCCCTGACAGTTTGACAGTGACTACTGCTCCCTGTGATCGCCAGTGCCAGGGCTGCGGCGGGACAGGCCTGGGGTGTGGCTGTGGATGGGGAGCTGAAATGAGCTAGGGGGGGGGGGTGGGGGGTGGGGGGGGGGGTAATGCCACTGAGGTGACATGGAAGACGAGACAGCACAAAAATGAGTTTGGTGGGGGGGGACAATTTGGTAAGAACGGTAACCACACTACGTACTGGGTACCCATGACGACAGTCGGTAAGAACGGTAGCCACACTACGTACCGGATACCCATGACGACAGTCGGTAAGAACGGTAACCACACTACGTACCGGGTACCCATGACGACAGTCGGTAAGAACGGTAAC
Source organism: Conus betulinus (assembly GCA_016801955.1). NCBI lineage: Eukaryota > Metazoa > Mollusca > Gastropoda > Neogastropoda > Conidae > Conus > Conus betulinus. Next base: position 23,997 of record JADBJO010003576.1, on the reverse strand, counting down.
CACACTACGTACCGGGGTACCCATGACGACAGTCGAGGGACAGCAGGACAGTACCATATCCCTGTGATGACTTGGCAACAAAATTCCTTCTACCTCCATAGACCAATCCATTCCTTCTCCCTCCACATACCACCCCATCCCTCCTCCCTCCATAGACCAACCCATCCCTCCATAGACCAACCCAACCCATCCCTCCATAGACCAACCCATCCCTCCTCCATCCATAGACCAACCCATCCCTCCTCCCTCCATAGACCCACCCATCCCTCCTCCCTCCATAGACCACCCATCGCTCTCCCTCCATAGACCAGCCCATCCCTGCTCCCTCCATAGACCAACCACTTCCCTCCTCCCTCTAATGACCAACCCATCCCTCCTCCCTCCATAGACCAACCCATCCCTCCTCCTCCCTCCAGGGAGAGCGCAAGTTCAATGGTTCCTCCTAGTTTGGTGGTTACGCATGTTTAGAGGGTGTGCAGGTTTTGGTGAGTGGACCTGTTTGTTGGGTGAGCAAGTTGCAGTCGGTGTGCAAGTCTGCTGAGTGTGTGAATTTGGCAGGTGTACTACAAGTTTTATGTGTGGTCAAGTTTAGTGGATAGACAACTTTGGTAGCTGTACAATTTTGGTGGATGGACAAGTTTTATGGGTGGACAAGTTTGGTGGGTGGATAAATTTATAGGTGGATAAGTTTGGTGGGTCCCTCCGAGTTTGGGGGGTGGACAAGTTTGATGGGTGGATAGGTTTGGGGTGGTGGGCACTAGTTTGGTGGTGGACAAGTTTTGTAGGGGTGGACAAGCTTGGTGGGTGGTGAACAAGCCGGATGGGAGGACAAGCTTGGTGGGGGAACAAGTTTAATGGTGTGGACAAGTTTGGTGGGTGACAAGTTGGTGGATGGACAAGTTTGATGGGTGGACAAGTTTGGTGGGTGGACAAGTTTGATGGGTGGACAATTTTGGTGGTGGACACGTTTGATGGGTGGACAAGTTTGGTGGGTGGACAAGTTTGATGGGTGGACAAGTTTGCTGGGTGTTGGTGGACAAGTTTTGATGGGTGGACAAGTTTAGTGGATAGATAGGTTTAGTAGGTGAAAAAGTTTAGTGGATGGAAACTTGGGTGGAAGGATAAAATTGGTAGAGAGACAAGTTTGGTGGGTGGCAAAGAGACAAATTTGGTGGGTGGTAGAGAGACAAGTTTGGTGGGTGGAAGAGAGACGAGTTTGGTGGGTGGTAGAGAGACAAGTTTGGTGGGTGGCAGAGAGACTAGTTTGGTGGGTGGTAGAGAGACACAGTTTGGTAGGTGGAAAATTTTAGCGGATGCACAAGGTCGGTGGTGTACACGTCTGGTGGATTGACCAATTAGGTGGGGTGGACAAGTTTGGTGGGCGGATTATGGTTGGTGGGTTAGCAAATATACACGACAGATAAGTTAGTGGATGGACCAGTCCTCTGGGATGACAACATTGAGCGTGTACAAGCCCAATAAATGTAGAGATTTGGA
>JADBJO010003576.1:12500-15000 GCA_016801955.1 Conus betulinus | reverse complement strand
TGGTCTATGGAGGGAGGAGGGATGGGTTGGTTGGTCTATGGAGGGAGGAAGGGATGGTTGGTTTACGGAGGGAGGAGGGATGGGTTGGTCTATGGAGGGAGGAGGGATGGGTTTGTCTGTGGAAGGAGGAGGGATGGGTTTGTCTGTGGAAGGAGGGGGGATGGGTTGGTCTATGGAGGGAGGAGGGATGGTTGGTCTATGGAGGGAGGAGGATGGGTGGTCTATGGAGGGAGGAGGGATGGGTTGGTCTATGGAGGTAGGAGGGATGGGTTTGGTCTATGGAGGGGGAGGGATGGGTTGGGTGTATGGAGGGGAGAGGGATGGTTGGTCTATGAGGGGGGGGGGGGGGGGGGGGGGAGGATTTCGTTGTAAAGTCATCACAGGGATACGGTACTGCCCTGCTGTCCCTCGACTGTCCTTTGGAGTACTCGTTACACCACCCAGCTGCCGTTCTTCAACTGTCTTTACGGGGGACACGGGGTACTTGCTCTGTTGCCGTCTTTCAGCTGTCGTTGTTGAGAGACGGTTATACCGCCGGTTGTCTTCTGCCGACTGTTGTAGTGCGGACATGATATACCGCCCAGCTGCCATCAGTCAGCTGTCCGTTACGGGCACACGGGTCGCTGCTCATTTGCCGTCTCTGAACCGTCGTGTTGGGGACACGGTTTACTGCGCATCTTTATACTGTCGTAATGGGGACATAGTACACTGCTCTGTGGCCTCCGTCAGCAACACGAAAAATCCCGCTGATAGTAACAACGGGTTGTATGGTTACAGTTCACGAAGGCGGAAGAAATATTTTTTGTTTTCCATTCATATCTTTTTCGATGCTAGCTTACAGCAATAATGTGCCTAGGTCGTTCGAAGTCAGTGTGGTAGTTACACACCAAAACAAGGAACGCTATTATCAAACAATATGCTCAGTCTCACGGTACCGTTTCGTTTTGTTTTCTTTTCTTTTCTTTTCTTTTTAAGGGGGAGGGGTGTGTGTGAAAGTGGTTATAGGTACTTGAAAACACCGGCCTTTTCGTAAGGAGAGTGAGAGTATTGTTTCTGAACTGACGGCCATGCGAGCGCTTTCAAGAGAGAGGTCATGGTAGCTGATAATGTGTGGTGGACAGTGCTGGGCTTGGGACTGGGCACCATCGGGTGCGAAGAGAGCTGTCCTTCTCGTTTTGCCCGCTGGGATGACAGCAGATGTTTTTGGTGATAAAAATATTAAAGAATGCCCCCAGCTGCTGGGAAGTCCACGATAACAATTTCCCGTGTACTAATGTCTCTCCCTCTGTCTGTCTGTCTGTCTGTCTCTGTCTCTCTGTCTGTCTCTCTGTCTCTGTCTCTGTCTCCCCTCTCCCTCTGTGCCTGTCTTTCTGTCTCTGTCTCCTTCCCTCTCTCCCGCTCTGTGTGTGTGTGTGTGTGTGTGTGTGTGTGTGTGTGTGTGTGTGTGTGTGTGTGTGTGAGAGAGAGAGAGAGAGAGAGAGAGAGAGAGAGAGAGAGTATATTCTGTCTCAAACATATGAATGCCCTCCCTTAATTCTTGTCCCCGGCCTATCTCTCTCTCTGTCTGTCTGTCTGTCTCTCTCTCTCTCTGTCTCTCTGTCTCTCTGTCTCTGTCTGTCTGTCTGTCTGTCTGTCTCTGTCTCTCTCTCTCTCTCTCTCTCTCTCTCTCTCTCTCTCTTTCTCTCTCTATCTCTCTCTCTCTCTCTACCACCCCCTTCCACAGTTGAGCTTTCATGGTGCATTTTGAAATGTGCCTATTTGTACCGGCAGACAGGTTTTTTTTGTTTGTTTTTTGTTTTGTTTTGGTTTTGTTTGTTTTTATTCGCCGCCGTCTTTTGATTTCTTTCGCATCTTTTCGATCGGATACGTTATATCTTTTCACGTGTGGGTCCTCTGTAATTCTGAGAAGATGTGAAGAGGCAGTGCGCCTCATTAACATAGACTGCCATGTGCTATTTCATGTATAGAAAAGTCTCCAACATTTGTTGTGTCTGTTGTTTAGTAGTTCATTAAGTCTTAATCTGCAGCCTTAAAAGTGGGAACACAGCGTACAATGCGTTGGAAATGCGGAGGATACGTGTGCGCCTCGTGCGGTCAGGTCTGTCGGAATGAAACGCTCTATTTCCTAAACTACGCGATGTGGTGGAAACGTACGGATTCCTGAATTCATGTTCGTGTGTGAATATCGCATGTCATTTGACGTCACGATATATTTATACAGACAGACAGACAGACAGATAGATAGATAGATAGACGATGCCTGTACCCATCGTCAACACAGCGCAGGTCTCCAAGGGTGGTACAGGGCTGCTCTAAAGGCAGATGAAGACAGTGCTTCTCTGGGTCCTCCCCAGCACTTTCGGGTGTTTCTTTTTCTTCATAGATAGATAGATACAAACATAGATAGATACATAGATAGACACATAGATAGATACATAGATACATAGCTAGATATGTAGATTTTTTTCTGAAGCAGCATTGGGTTGTTTTGTTATAGAGC
>JADBJO010003576.1:0-5000 GCA_016801955.1 Conus betulinus | reverse complement strand
CAGCTGGCACTGTGTAGGACTGACCAATGCTCCACATAATGCCCTGACTGTCAGCTGGCACTGTGTAGGACTGACCAATGCTCCACATAATGCCCTGACTGTCAGCTGGCACTACATAGGACTGACCAATGCTCCACATAATGCCCTGACTGTCAGCTGGCACTGTGTAGGACTGACCAATGCTCCACATAATGCCCTGACTGTCAGCTGGCACTGTGTAGGACTGACCAATGCTCCACATAATGACCTGACTGTCAGCTGGCACTATGTAGGACTGACCAATGCTCCACATAATGACCTGGCTGTCAGCTGGCACTATATAGGATAAACCAAGAATGACCTGACTGTCAGTTTAACCAGCTGAAAGCAATGGAATTTTATTGATGGTATCTCTCAGATGTAAAGTTTGGGTACATGTAGACGTGTGATTTTGTATAAAGCTTATGGATTGGAAGATTAAATAATTTCTAAAAAAAAAAAAAAACAAAAAAAAAACAAACAAACAAAAATACAACTGACGATTAGAGGCTTCCTCAAGATTCTGGAACACTAGTGGTACTATATTGATCCTGTCTACTAATCTTGAAGCCATCAACCTACTGTGAGAGAGAAAGAAAAGAGAGAGAGAGAGAGAGAGACAGACAGACAGACAGACAGACAGACAGACAGAGAGAGAGGCAGACAGAGAGAGAGACAGAGAGAGAGACAGAGAGAGTCAGAGAGAGACAGAGAGAGACAGACAGAGAGAGAGGGGGGGAGGAGGGAGAGAGAGAGAGAGAGAGAGAGAGAGAGAGAGAGAGAGAGAGAGAGAGAGAGCATAATGCTTCTGATCTGACATATTTTCCCTCCCCTCACCTGCCTCTCATTTATCCTCAACCTCTTCCTCTTCCCCCCCCCTGTCCCCCCCCCCCTCGCTCTCTCTCTCCCTCCGTCCCACCCCGTCCCTCCCTCCCCCCCCTCTCTCTCTCTCTGTCTGTCTCTTCGTCCACCCCCTTCTTATTCTTCAGACTACGTAATTCTCGGCTGACCAGTTTTCATCTCTCCAAAGTAGATTCGCTCACTCAGCAGATTTTGACACATTCTTACATACCTTCAGTTTACTGTGATTCTCTGTCTGTAACACACACAGACAGACACACACACACACAGACACAGACTCATGCACACACACATACACACACACACACACACACACACACACACACACACACACACACACACACACACACACACACCTAATTTTCAGTAAGTTTGGGGATTCTGTGTTCAGGACAGTCATTACAGTCAGTGTACCAATATTTATCATCATGAAAATAATAACGTACAATCAGTTCTCCACCATTGAAGTGTGACAGAAGGCCTGGCCACAGATGAGGACGGCAGGGAAGAAAAAGGGAAATAATGCAGTGAGTCTTGCACGACAAACAAGGGAGAAAACCCACTCAGACCCGACCTTGATTTTCACAGCTGGTGAAATCCTTTAGTGCAAAAGCCAATTGCATGCCAAGTGTGGGATGGTGAATGGAAGCCTGTCAAAAGAACGTCACCTCCAGGTCCTTCCCATCTATGGCCTGTCAGTCGTGGTGACCTATGACGCAGTCAGGGTCAGTTGGGTTGTGAGGTTTGGCTTTTTAACTGACCCGAATTCTCACCTTTCGCCTCCGTCTCATTATGACCTCGTTTTTTCTTCCCTCTTGAAGACAGGGTTGATCGCACGCTTCTCTGAGCCGGAGGAGACGCAAGAGAAAGTTATTTTATGGCCCAGCCATCTTGGGAAACTTTAAAGATGAGGTGTAGCCCTTGCAGTGAACGTGTTTAGTGGAAAGAATCGTTGGTTGCATTTGGAGCAGTGGGTATTGTCTCCCACATACGCGCAGCCCGCTCCTAACTCCTGTACCACGGTATCTCCTTTTGCCACCCCTACCCCTCTGTTATTACTTCAGTGAGTGACAGATATTTACCTTATATATATATATATATATATATATATATATATATATATATATATATATATATATATATATATATATATATAAAGCTTGCTCTTACGTCTCAGATTGTAAAAGCAAATCCCCCTATTTTTTACAGTCTGAGACATAAGAGCAAGCTTGGTTTATAATTCAATATTTCTTTGCAGTCATTGCAACACCTAGCTGCTCTGTAAGTTGCTGGAATGGTGCTCAGTACTTATCCTTGGAATTTATTGTTTTCCAAGAACTGGCCCTCAGCACTTGTGTCTTAAGAGGCTATCTTTTAGATTTTCTACTTTTCACAAGAAAATGTAGCTTGTTTTTTGCTCTTTCATGACTTTCTATTGCTTGCTTCTTAGGTGGCACCTTTGGTTAGTTTTTTTGAAAACTCAACAAACATACTACAGTATTGCACACCAGCCTTTTTCTGGTATAGCATTTTTCTTAAAACCGAAAAGGCAGAGGAGTCAAATCACCACTTTCCGCGGTCACTGAGAAGAAACAATCAGGTTTCGAAACATCGGTATCTGACCAGGAGTTATATGTGAGTGAGCTTTCTCCCCATTGGAGATGGTCTCGCGCTTCGGAGACTATAAGCTTGCTGAAGGTTCATTTTGAGAAGCATTTTATTATTCCACATTCATCCACTCAAGCACATACTGTCAGTTAGGCAGAATCATCTACCACTGCAAATATCAAGGCTTATCACCCCCCTATTTTTACAATCTGAGACATAAGAGCAAGCTTTGTTTATAATTCTCTCTCTCTCTCTATATATATAATGCTGAACAATTAAGTAGTGGGGGAAAACAAGTATATATATATATATATATATATATATATATATATATATATATATATATATATATACGTATGTGTATGTGTGTATTGATGGGTGGGTTGTGTATGCGAAATGCGCATAAATGCTTGTACGCTCAAACATGAATAGACACACACACACACACAAGAGGAGAGAGAGAGAAAACACGTTTCCACTACTTATTAGTAAATGACTATGTCCAGGGTTTCCCCAAGAGACCTCCTGTAAGACTTTCATCATTCATTAGTGAAGATGGATCTCTAACCTGTCAGTGCTGACTGGAGTAATAGACTCTTGCACTATAAGCTCCATAATGTCAGTTATTGAAGCAATGACATGAATAGTCAGACTCTTGGCTGAGACGGAGGGAAGGACGGGAATGGCAATAGCGTAGTTTAGATGTAGTATATAGACAGAACAATGACTGATTGTATAACACTAGGTTCCTGTAATGTTCCGTCAGTCAGTCATGTTGCCGATCAGCCAGCAGAACATGAAGGATTGTTTTCCACAACTGTAAGGCAGGAACTACGGTCTGTTCTAGAAGGCTTTGGTCAGCCAGGATCTTGCTTCATATGGAAAGGAGAGAGAGAGAGAGAGAGAGAGAGCAAGCACAATGCTTCTGTTTCTACAAAGACCAATCTCTCTCTCATGCACGCACGCACACACCACACACACACCACACGCTCGTACGCATGCACGCACGCATACACACACACACCCCACACACACACACACACTCTCTCTCTCTCTCTCACTCTCTCTCTCTCTCTCTCTCACACACACTCACTCTTTGTATCTCTCTCTCTCTCTCCCCTTCTCTCTCTCCTCTCTCTCTCTCTCTCTCTCTCACTCTCTCTCGCTCGCTCGCTCGCACGCCATACTCTTTTGTGCATCATCCATGAAAACAGAGGGAGAGAGAGGGAGGGAGGGAGGGAGAGTCTTTGCCACATCCCAACACAAAGCGCTCTTCATTTCACATGTTCTGCTGTCTTTTTTTTTTTTTTTTTGCTTCCTGCCGCCAGTCACCACAATGACAGGAGACGTTTAGCACCTCAGACACCACTGGCTGATAGTATGCCATGGCGCTGTTTCCCTGAAGGAGTAGTTTAACACCATTGGCTGGTAGTATGCCATGACGCTGTTTCCCTGAAGGAGTATTTTAACACCATTGCTGATAGTATGCCATGGCGCTGTTTCCCTGAAGGAGTAGTTTTAACACCATTGGCTGGTAGTATGCCATGACGCTGTTTCCCTGAAGGAGTAGTTTAACACCATTGGCTGATAGTATGCCATGGTGCTGTTTCCCTGAAGGGGTAGTTTAACACCATTGGCTGATAGTATGCAATGACGCTGTTTTCCCTGAAGGAGTAGTTTAACACCATTGGCTGGTAGTATGCCATGACGCTGTTTCCCTGAAGGAGTAGTTTTAACGCCATTGCTGATAGTATGCAATGACGCTGTTTCTCTCTGAAGGAGTAGTTTAACACCATTGGCTGATAGTATGCCATGACGCTGTTTCCCTGAAGGAGTAGTTTTAACACCATTGGCTGGTAGTATGCCATGGCGCTGTTTGCGTGGTCACACTGCGTAGTACTTTCATTATAGAAGCCAGACCTGGACCCTTTCAGTGCTGACTGGCAGTAAAGAGTCCTACAAGGGAATCCCTCCACTGCCATTCTATTCTCAGGACTAATCAATGCTCCACATAACGGCCTGGCTGTGAGCTTCATCGCAGGAAAAACCGAAAGCATTGGAATGGGGTTGACTGTGGTTGTGAGATGTCAAGTTTGGGGACATTTAGACATGTATTTTTTGCCTGAAGCTTTATAGCAACTTGGCGATTAATTAGACATAGGTATTAGAGGTTTTCCGCCAGATTCAGAAATCAATAGCGGTACTATATTGACCCAGCCGACCATATCCTGGCGTCACCAACTCACTGAGAGAGAAAAAAAGAGAGAAGAGAGAGAGAGAGAGAGAGAGAGAGTATAGAGAGAGAGAGATGAGAAGAGATAGAGAATAATGGAGGGGACGGGGGAGAGAGAGAAGAGAGAGAGGAGAGAGAGAGAGAGAGAGAGAGAGAGAGAGAGAGAGAATAATGTAGGAAGAGAGAGAGGAGAGAGAGAGAGAGAAGAATGGAGGGGACGGGAGCAGAAGAGAGATAGGTAGAGAGACGAGAGAGAGAGAGAAGAGAGAGAATAATGGAG